>MU825912.1:0-20592 GCA_029204205.1 Desmophyllum pertusum
GCTGTTCGTATGTATGTTGCATTGCTTGTTGGAACCCTGCTGTTTAATAATTCACTTAAAAGTTCTACCACCGTGGCACGTAAACTTTGCGCGATAGCTTATATTTTCGGATGGCGCATTTTACTTATCTGTCATTGTAGGATCTAATATCTTGCGATTGCCAGAGCACTCGGTTCTACAGTGCGGACCTCGATCAATGTTCGTAGAGACTGCGAGCTTCCTTCGTAACGGCCCAAATATACTGTAGAAGCACGAGCCACATACAGTAGATTTGTTAAGTTTTTAACGCTACTATATTCGAACTGGCCAAACCAGTCTTCCTTCACGAGTGAATAGAGCCGAAATTTGTCACATGATATACGTAGTTATATAAGTAGCCCCTATAACAGTATCTTGTGCCTACAAACAGGAAATACGCTCAGCGCGAAGATAACATAGAAGAACAGTAAAAACAAAATAGAATAAGATTTAAGTTCAGGAAAACTAAATATCTAATATCTTCTCTTCAGCGGCCATTTAAGCCATCGGCGTGTGCAAGTCGGTCTATGCCTTTTGAGATTAAAAAGCTTCCCTGGGCCTTAACGTAGTTGCAGTATAAGCCGGTCCTCTGCTTAGCAAAATATTTTTTCAAATGGGGATATATTGCATGTCGTTAGCCCATGTGTGGTAGCTGATATGGAGAGTGAGGAGAGAAGTGTTTCAGCGACTGTGAGGTTAGATTTGCTGTATTACGTTATAATCTTGGTACGGGCGTAAGCTGTCATTAAATCTCGCTCTTTTAAACTGCGTCGTCCCATATCATGTAAACTTAGATTTTTGGATGTTACAGCGTATAGGTTAAGATTATGGCTAGAAGTAGGAGACTCTAGCACTCAGTTATGAGGAGCAAAGCTACAATAGCTTAGTAAGCATCCAGAGAAATGTCAAGGACAAGTAAGCATACGCATAATTCCACAACGGAAATGAACACGGAAGGAGAGTATGTAAGCTATGCAGATATTAGTCGGTGAAGAGAGGAGGTTAAGCTGTAACCAACTAGTAAAGTCATCGTAGGCTAGAGGAGCGTCTGAAAGTCTCATCCTTAAAGGCTGCACGAGGCATGCGAGTGAAGAGCTTTATTACAGCCGGTCAGAAGAGAGCAGACCAAATTAGTATATGCTTTTTTTTTCTTTTTATGAGCTTAGAGATGTAGCATGGCCAAGTGATGCGATGCAAAGTCGTTATAAAAGGTATACGCCTTATAGCTTTGTTGTGTAAACTTATTTGCGTTTGCTAAAGTAAGTCTGCGGGCAGCAATGTCCGACTCCTAGCGCCGTTGTACATATTGATCTAGTAAGGAAGTTTTCGCGTTCTATATCCCTCAGTTGAGGCAAGACGTATGTCTAATTGAGCCAGCGCGAGTTTGGAATGAAATGTTCGCTCGCCGTAAGAACAAACACTGTCGGATCGCTGCGCAGCACTCGCCGAGCATATCTTCTTAGCGAAAGAGTCGCGGCTCTTTCGAAGGCCAAGATGCGCAACGTACCTCTGCAAGATACTGGCTAATGTGTTTCAGTGCTGATGCTAGAACGCCTTCGCCATGGATGACTCGCGAGATTATTCCTTAGATGAGTTCGGCCCTTTCCGAAGGAAGACCATGCCGAACGTACCTCTATGAAGCACTGACATAGGTTTAGTGGTGATGCCTGAACAGCCTTCTGTGGAGAAGCGGAACGCTTTTACCAAAAGATGCGACTCTACTGCCGTAGGCCAGACCTGACAGCCACGAGGGAGAATTGAACTGCCCGCCGTGGAGGTCTCGTGCGTCCGCCGGCGCGAGACCTTGAACAGCCTCTGCATGAATCGGCAGTCGTCGGTGCGCAGTATAACGCTCCATGGTGTCGCTTGATTCGATTGGAGATGAGGCCTGGGTGAGAGTACGATACTCGACAAGAAGTAATAAGAATTATATTGAGCCGATATGCGGCAATTATTGTATTGAATAGTTTTACGTCTACTCCCGAGTCCTGTCTAGCTAGTTACGTTGCTTAAAAATCCCTGCCCCAAAAAATCCCCGTGCCGCATCCACGACTCCGCTAGGAATATGAAGAGCAACTAGACTAGTCCTACTAGCTCCCACTGGCTTTCTCTATGACACAGAACTGTGCACAGTCCATTTACTAATGACTAGAAACTAGACGACTAAGACATTACAAATGATAAGACAATGGAGCTAAGTTTGACTGAAGCGGATTTATAGACTAATTTATTAAGAGACCTATTTCAGCTGGTATTAGTTGTTGCCCTTATTTCAAGACCATGTGTCTAGTTTAGGGTACTAAAGTTCGCCCAAGTACCCATTCATACTCCGCTAGAGACCAAGAAACCACACCCACAATAACCATGAACCAATTACCATGACCAATAAAATATCAAATGTACAATGATACATTTGTTCACTCACCAACTTTCCTCTCCTCGCCAGAATCCTTCCAGACGAAATAGGAAATCTACAAACGCTCATTCAAAATTAATAGTTCAAACATCAAAAATACTCTGAGATTTTATAGTGAAGGATACAAATCGTTCTCCCCAATTTATCCTTCATTTCAGTGCGCAAATAAATCTCAATGCCCATAAACAAAACCCACAAAACCCCGAGCCCGAGGGGCAAGAGACAGGGCCCTGAGGAACCCTAGCAAAGGAAACCATTGCCTCTTTATGTTATCTCATTTCTTTATCTCTTTCTTCCTTACAAAAAAGGATGAGGCTAAATAGAAGAGGAGGAGCTTAAGAGAGAGGGTCGGGAGAGATAGTAAGCCGGGCTTAATAAGCAAGTTTTACGGTATGTGGCCTCTTCCTTACCACAGCCCACCCAATAATGTGAAGGAATATAAATCGTAGACAACAAACCACATGAAGCAACATAGATACTATGCAGTCCCCATACAAAATATGTTAATTTACAGATTGTCCACAAGCGCTGGGACAAAGAAAAACATCGGAGTCACCGCCACGGGAGTCAGTAGCCCACCGTCAGCAATTCGCTACTAACACTAAGCTACATACTATCAAGCACGGCATGGATCTGTGCGTTATTTTCCCCTTATCGCTCTGACAATGCTAAAACTGAAAACAACATCTTTCTAATTTCTAATTTCTTTATCACAGAATTCAGCGTGCAATTAGACAATCATTCATATGTGACTCACAGTACTGCGACTGGTAACTACAACGACTGGACATATACTATTCCGGGCACCTAAGCGCCATAGGCGCACTGCTAAAATTACAACATCGCCCACGATCCACCCGCTCCCACCGGGCAATTGTGACATCACAGCATGCGGACATCCATTTCAACTCAATCAACATTGCGTGTTGGAGAGCGGGGTGGCCCCTGAAATTGTCTGTCAATAACAACATCTCCCAAGCAACTATATTCCTGGACATTATAATTACACAATACTATATTAGCGCCAAATGTAATTATCGTGCACGCCAGTTTCAGCACGTGATCCAAAGAAGTATTTAGCACAGTTGACTCAGCTTAGCATAGGTTCATGAGCGGCCGCAAATATCATTAAAAATATTTGACCATCAGAAAGATATTCCCCGCATGCAGGCTCGATTGCAAGCTAGTTCCAGTCAAACCCGCCCATGTCGAGAAGTATGAAGCCTATTTCGGTGATGGACATAGATTCTTGCTCGCAATACTCATTTACTAATTCATACATCAGGCGAAACTTAAGGAATTCATACCATAGACGATGTTTAGAATATCAGATCAGATAATCTCCAAAGACTTACTTTTTGCAATTATAAAACCTGCTACTACGCTCCTTCAGTTTAGTATGGAAGATATATCCAAACACTTAAGACAGTGTTATGATAACATTATCCAAACTGAATTTCATCAAAAATACTCCCAACTGAGACATCTCATTTTAAACTCTCTCTATGCAAAGTTGCGAACTCGTGCCATCAAACCCTGTCTCTCGGGTTTAATATTAAGACCATAAGAGGGCTCCATAGCTCGATTATCAAGCAGCCGGTGTATCCGAGCTGATCACAACCTTTGCTTGTGTGACTAAAATACCCTGTCATCTCTACGCGAGAAAGTCTTCTCGATGGAAGCCTTTTTCTCGCCCCTAGCATTGGCGAAAGCAGCATTTGTTCAAAGAAAAAAACCAACAATTTATGGTGAACTTTATTGCAATATATGGTACATCAGTAAATACCAACGATCTCCCCGCACGTAGCTCTTAAACTCCCCCTTCTCCCTTACTCCCAAAGAGACGAGACTAATAAACAGCAGGAGAGAAACAGAACAGAACCTCATAACATGGCACGAGCTCTACATTAACTCATCTGCGTCTTCATAGTAGCATGACGGTGACAATCTAAGACGGAACAAAGTGTAGCAGCTTCCTAGAGCTACGATTTCGAAGTCACCGTTCTCGACTGTCGCTAAACATTAACCAGCCGGCCCCACGTCATACTTTATGCATTTAGCGATAAAGTCATCTCCTTACGTTAAAATTATGCACTCCAATTTTGCAAGTCTACCAATCAGTTACAAACTTTATAGCACTAAATCGAAGACTAAACTGAAACTTCCGAAGATTACATATTTTTTAAAGGAGACGGCCAGGACAGAGACCCGGGGACGCGCGCAAGGAGAGGAAGGAACCGATACTAGTTACTGTCGCCCGAAATGTCAACACTTTTTAACACAAAATGTAACGACACAAAACTGTAACAACATCTACGCTGCTTGAAAATATAAACAGGAAACTTGGACACATTATGCACCCTACTTGCTCATCACAGCCTACCTATTCACGACTTATGATTTACTTTGCTAATAACTTGCATAGACATTATCTAATAATAAGAAGTAATATCTCAAGATCATTTATTCTCATGGCCCCAGCATTTAACACACAACTATTAGTTTGCCTCTTCCAAGCCTACTTTTCCACTGACAGGCGGTAAGGCACGGGGCTGTAGGCCTTCCTCTCAACAGGAAGGTAGGTTATTAGGGTACATCCGGAACTCATCCTGCTAGGCCCTGACTGACTGACAGGGTACAGCCGACTCTAATCTCTGCGTTTCATTATTCAAGACTGCGAGCTAGTAAAACAATAAAAGTAATACAGTGTAAGCTGCTCTGACAGACACTGTTGCTAAGCCTGGACAGTTCCTACTATAGTACATTACAGCACCTCTTAGAAAAAACCTTGACAAAACACCGTATTGAACTCTCCATACAAACTCCTGCATATTAACACATTCCCGTATTGCAGCCATTCCCGTTACAAGCCTAGGCCGCCCAAGCACACTTTTGAAGGGATACTATATTTATGATCTTATCTGTGTTTCATCTAACGTGCGACACACCGCAAGAGAAACAATCATACTAAGCCCACACTAAGAGACCATATATAAACTACAGCTATACCCAGCTGTTTTTTGCCCACCATCAGCATATCGCATAAGACAATAGCTGAATATTACTATTATGTCTGAGCGTTTCGCTATCAATTGGAAGATATTGTGACCTACATGCTACATCACAAAATTAGCCTGTGTAAGATCCACCTCCTCCCCATCCAAAAAAATTCCCCGATTTATTTTGAGGGGGAGGATGGCGGATGAACTACACAGGCTACCCACAATTGAACTTTAACTAACGTGACCTAACTCGCATATGCCATCAGAGACACTAGCTATAGCTGATCCAGATGCTTTGTCACTCCTGAACCATAGTTATATGTCCCGCTGCAGTGCTAGCTCCCAACCTCCCAAGACGTCTCCTCGATTGCTCAGTGGCATAGATAGCCCTCCTAACCAGTAGATGTGGAAGAGTCATAGAGTATCAACTCCTGCTAGGCAGCGAAACTCACGATAAAGTACATTGTAGCTACATACATTCTCTTAAGTCTAGGTTTCCCAAACAATTTTGTCGGCTCATCCACTCAACTCTCTAGGCGTGGCCAGAAACATGGAAGGATACAGTTAGCAGCCAATTAAGAGGTGTTTATTGCTACCAAGAACATAAGCAAGGACTTCTGACCAGGCATTATGAGAGGGTCGACCTCTTGACATTGCGTAACTGTAAAGTTAGTTAACACCATTCGCATAACCCCTCGAGTTTCCAATTCAGCTAATTTGAAGTTAACAGAATACTAAGATCGTATGTTAATTTACTTTCTAGCGCCCTGCAAAAATAAGTGCAAGATAAGGTTATGATCTCACTTCAACACACTTCACTAAGCATGTAAAACAAAAACTGCATCGCTCCAAGTCAGAGCATCAATATTGATAATTGATCTTAATCACCCTTAAGCCCCTTCCTAATTATATGTAATCATGCAAAACATAACGAAAAGGCTCTATCATAGCCCCCCTCTCTATACTTAAGCCTCCCCTCCTCTCCAATTAAGCTACCCCACCCCCCGGCCTATGTGGAAGCTAAAATTTATAAATATAAATGCCCCGCCGCCCCCCCCCACCTAATTCCGTCCGCAGAGCTGCATGTAATATGATCTCTTCAAGTAATATATGTTCTAGTCCGTTTCTCAGTCACTTTCGCAATAAGAAACATGGGTCTTTTATTTTATTAGTCCAGAAGTATCGTTGATATAGACGGGCCGTAAAGCTATATCACCTCAGGTGATAAGCCCGTTCTGGATATAGGGGTATTAAATGACATTGCCATTTGTTAGACGCCGTTGATACACAACCCATATTCATGTTCTCTCTTATAGCTTAGTAGGCATGTAGATAGTAAAGCATTTGAAAAATAATATTAGTTATTCTTGAAAATTTATGCATTTGGAAATAAGCCCCCCACCCCGCGGCCCACCCCCCCATAGCCCCACCCCCCCCCCCCCTCCCCCCCCACTCCCTCTCCTAATAATAGCCCCCACTTCTTGGAGCAGAAAATAAATAAGAATGGAGAGCTTTCTACAGTCTAGCCGCTACCTGCCATATTAATGATCCTCCTACTGACATGATTTTGTGTACTGCATTGCCACAAGTACTGATAACTTAACATAAAGAAACATGTGGCTCCATTAAAGTATATGGCCATTCTAATCAACAATTAAGAGGGCTTAACTCATGCCTTAGTTGAAAGCATTCATAAACTGTCAGAATAACATACAGCAAAAATAAAACACTACAATGAAGAGCATATCCCCGTCAACATTCAGAAAGAAAAGACGATTGATTCTAGCCGGATCTTTATGCGCAAACAAGACACAGTTGTTGTAAGCTTATAATCGCTTGCCTGAAAAACATTTATTGAAAAACCTTTAATTACTTACCCCCCCCCCCCCCCAAACGCGCCACCCGTATTCTGCAAAATATAGAACTGATGAGGAGGTAGACTGCACAAATTAAACCTCTATTCTGTGAGGCTGAATGAATTCGTCTCATCATCCATCGTGAAAAGTCATTTTTGACACTCCACCCCAACGCACGATCTGGTGAAAGTTGTCAACGATTGATGATGACCTCGAAAATCTTCACACTGCACTATGCATTCACATGTCCGCCCTACAAGCATCAAAAAAATATTCCCCCTCATAAGTCCTTCAATATAATTGTGTTCTTTCTAAACAGCAGTATCTGGAACTTTGGGCGACACCTTGCCATTAGTCTTCAATGAAATCAAGTCCTGGTAGCTAGCAAAGCCCCCCACCCCCTCTCCCACCCACCCGACCCCTCATCATGATGCGCGAAAGCCGAAAGAGCGGCCCAAATCAAGCCTCTGACTCACTGACCTAAAATAGATGCAAAGGCCCACACAGGCCGCAGAGCGCGGCCGCGGATGGGTGGGGGGCGGGCTGGCCCCCGGGGTGGCACGGGGACGGATATGAAGAAAACACAAAAAACCCAAACACTATTCCTTATAGACGAGATGAGCACCCTGATCAGGCGTAAAAAGAATTGCTGAGTATCCAAAAGGAGTGTGAACTGATAGAGGGAGCTGGGCAGCAAGGTGTTTCATCACATGTACTACATTCAAGCAACATTACTCATCTCAACAGCGCAACAAAGTAATGGTGGAGGAACATCCCAACAGACGCCCCCCCCCCCCCCACCCCCCCACCCCCCCCCACCCACCCCCCCTCACCCTCCCCGTCCCCCCCCCCCCCCCCCCCCCCCCCCCCCGCTACTGTGTACACGTGTAGCTCCAATGTGTTACACGTTTGTGATACTTGTACACAGACTACGATGGACACCTGATGTATCACGCCGTCTGTGCTCACGGCTAACACATCGCTGGCAACCTCATCTGCATTATTGTTAAGCTTGGGTTCAATCTATGATACCTGTTCTCTAGTATCTGCGCGCAGAGTATAAAACGTTTTAATTAATTTCGTCTCCAATTCAACCAAATGCCTAACTTTAAAGTATTTCTCTATTATTATTCTTAAGTCTGCTCATAGAGGGCCTTCATGATAATTATTTTCAAACGTTACCGGTGCAATAGCTAGTTATTACAGATGTCAGCGAGTTATTGCACATAACAAGCAAACAAGGCGAAAGACCGTTGTCCCCCCCCCCCAATCTAGGCATTGTATTGGCCCCATTAGCCTCATTTGTAGGCTCGGATTACAGCGCGCTGTTACCGGGAACTGCCAGCCTACGAACAGCAAAAACCCACAACTCGATTCGGAAGAGCTATGCGCGGCGGAAATCGGCAGCTCTAACTTGTCTTAAGCAATACTTTTTAAAAAACAAAAATAATATATCTGAGGCTGCCGGGACTCAACATGTAAATATACTTTAACTGCCTATTGAAAACCGCGTGATGATTGAATATTGCACAATACACAATTCAATATTATTATTAATATGCCATGGAAATAAACTAAAGCGCTCAATTATCCACTGGTGCCCTGCGCAGTGCAAACGAAATATACGAAATAGGTGGAAAATGTTTTTCCTCCTCGCCACACCACTGGGCACGCCCTGCCTGCGGTATTAGAGTCCATGCTGCACCAGCTGAGACCAAGACGGCATGCCAGTATGCAACCCTGACCTTCACCGCCCACCCACCGCAAAGGACTTCAATTTGTATGCGGCGCTATAGGTATAATGTAATTTTTGCGCTAGCATGTTCCCGGAGTTATTTAGCATTGCATATGTGTAACAAGCTTTATGTGATATATTACAAATAAAGCGTCAGCGCTGCGCCCGGTCGTCCTTAGGCAATGGCTACCAGTGGCCAGTGTAGTGAAGAAAATAAAAAAAAATATGACAGACTGTTAAGCCATATAGCATGAAAGTATGCTCCTAGCCCGAGCTCTACCTATTTCATAGACAAAATCAATAAGTAAACCTAATAACATTCGCGTATAGCAGTTCAGCTATCCAGCAATCGCACTTTAATTAGTGATGAAACAAAATTAATGTATGCCAGCGTATTCGACTGGTATAAAAATACTGTTAAAAGATTAGTTACATACATGTATAGCAAAATATTCTAAATACTGACCAGTAATGTGCCTCCATAAATAAGCATTCACTCTTCCCTGTCCCATTACCTGTAGTGAACATTAAAAACAATCGTTTATTAAGAAAAACTTAGCATTATATACATGTATAACATGCTAGCTCTGATGTGCGCTATCGCTAACACGAGTCTATGCACCGTCATCAGTGCCATTTTGTTGAGCTTTATTATTATCACAAAATGAAATCATAGAAAGAAAATGCCGACCCGACCTTCAGCCAATCAAGCTTGCTTTACAGAACCTAGATGCTAAAACACTCAAAACACTACTAACACACAACCGAGGAAATTTTACGCGGCCAGAATACTAGGAATCTCAAATTCTCCCAAACTGCTGATTCTTGTATTTTTCATCAGAACGCATGTAAACCAAGAGCACCATTTATCTATTCCATAAATGTTGCTCAGCTGCGTATTTCTTTTATGCAATATAATTGTCTTTTTATTTTTTTTTTTTTGGTACTACACATGTATGAATAGGTATCCACTATAATGGTAGCGATGATGTCAGTTTCTGTCGTCCCCAAATCCCAGTGCCCCAGAAATATTTCTAGATGGCCCAGTTACTTCACATGAGCCGCGCAATCATAATTCAGATTGAATTAAGTTTCATGTAGATAGTACGGCCTGTCTGCAATCAAATTCGAAACGGCCTGATTGAAATTCCGTGATCGGCCTCAGCCCCGTGCAATATACGTGCTGTAGGACTATCCCGTGCTAGGCATTCAGATCGCCGAACTTCCACATGATGCCGAAAAACAACATGCATGAATTTAATTATACATGTAAAATTCTTCAAATATAAAACCGCAATCTTTCCCCTATTCAAAATATATAGTTTGGCCCTGAATTAAAGCTTCGCGCCGCAGTCTGAATCAATTCATGCTCAAGGATCTAAATTAATTTGGGTCGGCGCCCTAAAAATTCGAATTATCAGATATACGGCTCATGTAGAAGTACGGCGTCTGAACTGGGCGCTAAGGTTACATACTGTATACTATACATGCGTAAGTATCAATGAGTGAACATGCCCTATAATATAAGTGTGTGGTTACCAGAAGATAATCCATACCCCACTCCCCCCTCACGGAAGACATTTTGGTTTTCACCCCCCCTAGCCCCCCGCCACACACCTAAACACCGCTCCTACCCCCCCTCCCCCCCCACCCCTCAGGAAATTTCCGTTCTCCAAGGGGGCGCTCTTTGATGAACCCCCTCCCACCAGGAAATCTTCCCAGTATTTTAAACATGGATCCCTCCCCCATCCTCGGAAATTCCAAAAGCGTTTTGTACCCATGTAACAAAAAATGAAGACTCAGTCTACAAACGCCACAAATATACGTTACAATCCTGATACGCTTTATACTTCCATCAACACTGCCACACGGCCTAACAGAGTTGTACACAAGAAAGAAACAAAAAAAATGGAACGTGAATCACACAAATTTAATCCAAAGACAGGAAAGAATAATCTTTCTTTCCCCCCCAAATTTCAAAAATTTAACTTACTAGCTCTAAAGAAGTGTTGGGGCGGAAGTCTGATTATGTTTTTGCTTTCTCAAGGACACTTTAGCCATTGCTGAAGCGCTCTGCCCGGACGACAGCCGAAAATTCACGAAAATCGTTCGTGTTCTGTAACCTAACAAACGCCGTGCAGCAACCTAGGCTTATTCGCAAGACAAACAATCGGCCAGCGGCGACTGCTGGGAAGGAGTTTGATTCCATTCTCTCGTCCCCACAGCCCTTTCGCATAACTCTATTAGCCGGACAGGAGGCCTCAAGCCGCCACGAGCAAACAGAATTCAGCGGCTCTGCCGGGACAAAAGGATTTCATCCTATTTAATTTCTATGAATTTTTTTGATTGAAGGCTGTAATTGAAAACAAAGAAATCTATGAACGGAAGTAAAAAGTTAGCCGCGCGGGATTAAGCCTCAGGTGCGGCGAGGAAACAAGACAGCCGCGCCGTTTATTTTTCGAAATGGAAGGATTTGAGGATTCTCCCCAATTTAATCTCACAAAACAGGTTTTTTACCTGGAAACCACCCTGTATAGATCAATTTTCTACGGAGAGAAAAATGCGGCAAGGCAGCTAGAGGGTTTTAATTGGCCCAAAAGAAAGTGAAGTTTGAGTTTGAAAGGCCACCCATGTTCTAGCCTTAAGAAATTTCCTAAGTTCTTATGTCAGCCTGGCATCACTTTCTCTGCACTAAGAATTATCGATTGGGAGCACGGTCTGTTACTTAGTGTGAAAAGATGTCCGTGGTTTCTACAAACAGAGTTGATGAGGATCACCCTTCCTAGAACGTCATGCCATGCGAAGAAGAGTAACTTGCGCAGTATTCTGTGAATCGACAAGTAGATAACGAGATAGTAACTCTTTTCGTGTATGATTGGTCTGAATCAAAATCACGAACAAAAATCCCCCTCAGTTTAGAAACCTAATCTAGCCCTCCCAGAAGAAACACGACTGTACCACGGCGCCTATCCACAGCAACTTTTTATAAAGGCGAGTGGTATAGGCGGATGATAAAGAAAATCTTGAAGCCAGCAAAGAGGGAGAGCAGATGCCAGCCGATATATCAACAGCCCTCGCGCGTACAGTCTGTTCCAAGTTGAAAATCATGAAAAGCAAAGCGGCTTACGAAAAATTACCAACGAAAAATACCAGCGATTCAAAAACATGCAAAACATTGTTGAGATGTGCGCTTCAAAATCGCTTCTCGTTTGATTACCCTAATGCTGGAAATTTGATTTCTTTCTTTCGAAATAATTGCATTCCGAAAAGACCAAAGAGGGTTGTTGGGGTTTTCTGCGGGCACGAGCAGAGGAAATGGAATATCAACCGGTGTATGCGGACACACCGCGGAAACAACACCAACATCCGATTAAAAATACTTGATTTCACTATGGTGAATAGCTATAGTGAATAGTTTTTTGGAATAGCTAAGAAGAAAAAACATGCATGGAATGTGTTCATACGTCTTAATATATACTTTATGGACAGGCCTTGTAATATCGATTCATTAACCAATCTGTCATTTCAAAAAGGAAATAGTGAATATACATACTGAAGAGGAGAAACTTGAATTCTTGAGGGGTACATTGGCACTTTGTTGAACAAGGATCATGCTTTGGTAGATCCAGATGTTTCAGTGTACAGTGAATGTGGGAGATGGAAGAGAAGCCCAATGTATAGATTCAGAACAAGTTTCCAACCACACACTGTCACCAATAGAGCCAAAATCTGTATAGTATGGTAATACTTCTATATATAATAATTTATTATAAGTAAGTTATAAAAACTTGATTGTCATTTTCTGACAACAAAGGGAAATATTTTTTTCAATTTGATAATGAAAAACCTTGAACAAAATACCATAAAAAAGGTTATTTGCATGGACCCCCCAAAATACTTAACTTCAGTTGCCATATCCCACCCTAAACATCACCTTTGCCAAATCTAACCATGGCACTCTGGCGTATACTACTTAATTGGTGGATGTGATTCAGTGAACTTTATAATATACTCAAACGAAATATGCAGCTTCTGATTGGTCAATGACGCAGTGCATAAATAGGTTATAGAGCTGCAATACGGAATTGTGATTATATAAACCGGTACCGGACAAGTAGAAGACTGTTTTTGCCTGCTTAATAGCATTGAAATGAGCTTTTCAAGTGTAATGGTTAGATATTTTTCTAAACTATAGTACTGTAATTCTTTCAAAAAAGTTTCACGCTTGGTTTGCCTGCGTGTTCAAATAAAACATCGTCGTCTTGCGAAACAAGTGAAGCGTTTCGTGCGCCAGAGTAGCGTGATAGGCCGCCAGCAAAATTTTGCTGTGAGAATATTATAAAACCCAAAAAATCGTATGAACTGCTCGTGCAATTACAGTGTTTTATGGTCACTCGTGATGTTTTGAAAGTTCTCAAATTGCCGACTCGCCTAAAGGCCTCGTGCAATTTCTGCAGGAACTTTCAAAACATCACTCGTTGCCCATAAATCACGGAATTGCCACTCGCGTTCATACGATTCCTATACTTATAGTAGCTCTGAAGCTGGCTTTTCTGTATTTTTTGTACTTCATGTACGCTAAGCGAAGGGCTGGGAACGAGAGCGCCAGAGCACGAGTAAGAGTTGGGAACGAGCCGAGCAGGCCGGGACGCAGCGACTGGGGACGACGGCAGCTATTTAAAAGTCAAATGACATAGCATTTGGGATTGAGATTTCAGATTTCTCCATTTCGGTTTGATATCGTAAAATAATATGTATAACATCTCCGAAAATAAGCCACCAAATCTCAAACGCAAAATATAAGCTCATGGATTTATATTTAGATGTAACTTTTTAAACAGTTACAAGCAACTGATTGCAGAACTTGTTCACTGTATCAGCACCGTAGGAAAAAAGACGGCGACGGTACATTTTACCACAATACCTTGCGAACCTAACACAGCCAATAGGCACACCTGGAAGCCATATTTTTGAGAAATTAGTCCCTGTAACTAAACAACATTGTGTATGCTAGGTTTGGAAGTTTTTAGAACTTTTCTGTGCGTTTTTATGAGCGTTTTTAGGGTTTTCGTGCGCTAAGAATTGTGGGTAAATGTACCAGTCGCCATCTTTTTTCTTACGGTGGATTGACGCCTGTATTATACTTGTTTTGAATTTTATTTCCTTATGCTTTATTTTTGTGTACACCTAAACATTTCCAGACGCAAAATCCCTTCCACATACCGTAGCATTCCGGAAAGTAAACGATCCCCAGAAAGTAGCGGCCCCCTTCAAAAACGTTTTACCATTCAACGTTTCAAGTAATGCGGAGTGGTACAGCGAATACCAAAACAATAGTCTCCAATTTTCATGAACATGCAATGAAATAACTAGAACGTGTAAAAACCTTTGACTCTAATACTATAGAAAAATTCATTCCAAATAATTGTCAACTTTTTGGCATTACCGGTACGTTTTGAGAGCTCAAGATTTCAGTTTGGCATTAATTTTTTCAGTTTTCACTTTTTGAAATTAATCTAAGGTTATTCGTCATTTTGGTTAAAACATTTATTTTTGTACATCTGTTTACATTTCAGTTTTTAGTAGGTTTAGATTTCAGTTTCATTAATATATAAACCAATGCCAAGTTGATCTAACGACTACATTCACAGCAAAAGCAAACGTGAGAATGGCGGCCGAACGTCAATCTATCGGCCTGAGAGCATTCTTTGATTTGCAGCTCGAAAAATCTTCCAGTGAATCCCTCCTCACCAGAGCAGACCAGAGACGGGTATGTTTGAAAATTAATGGCCATTTTTATTACCATTATTACCATACCATTTTGTGTAATTTCGATATGTTGCGACCAGTGGCAAGTGGCGGTTAATTTGGACATCTCTCTACTTGCGCCAGCCCACGGTGTGGCCAAGGCAAAAACAGACCTTCTCTTCTGTATCGAGTCAAAAACTATTTTGTTTACCGATCAACGAGCGTTTCCTTCTTGATTACGTCATAGCGATTTTTCGTACTCTAATATAGAATAGCTTGTAGAAAATCCGTCGAAGCTTCATTTTAAACGTTTGCAGTTTTTTAGAAATTTCATAATGATTTTATTCGATGATCGAGCTTACCCGGTTAGTCCTTTCAGAATAGGAGTTACATGCAATTTTCTCTAGTTAATTTATAATTATCAGTAAACTTTGTCGCAATACAGCACATTTCACGTTTCAGGTCGAATAAAGATAAAATATATGGAACCGAGATCGATCGAGTGACCAAGACAAAATAATCTCTCAAATCCTTCGGTCTATTAAAACTAGTAATGTTCATTTAATATTAATTTTATACCAATTATCGTCCTCGCACCTTTTTTGGTGGCACGATTTATTGACAAGAGAGAACTGATTTTTCGATCGCTCAGTGCAATTTTACTTGGGCAGGTCTTTACGTCTCTTTCAATGAATGTTGAAGTAATTGAGAAAATGATGTAGTCTGGAATGAATAGCATCCCATCCAGAGGGTGTACGGCCTACGTTAACCTGCCACGATTTACCTGCCACGAAAATCGTGGCCATTATTTAGTTCATTATTAACGTTGATCCAACGGACAACAGCTACATTAACAAAAACAGAAACTGAGAATGGCGGCCAAAGTTCAAATGGCTTGAAAGAGTTATTTGTTTTGCTACTCGAGAAATCTGTCAGGAAATCTTTCCTTATCAGAGCAGACCTAAAAAACGTGTGTTTGAAAATTAACGACCTCTTCGTGTAACGTTTTAAGCTCGAAAAAATCTTCCAGTGAATCCCTCCTCATCAGAGCAGACCAGAGACGGGTATGTTTGAACATTAATGGCCATTTTCTTACCATTCTTTTGTGTAATTTGGACATCTCTCTACTTGCGTCAGCCCACGGTGAGGCCAAGGCAAAACCAGACCTTTTCTTCTGTATTGAGTCAAAACTATTTTGTTACCGATCCACGAGCCTTTCGTTTTTGATTACGTCACACCGATATTTTGTACTCTAATATATAATAGCTTGTACAAAATCCGTCGAAGCTTTATTTTTAACGTTTTCAGAAATTTCATAATGATTTTATTCCATGACCGAGCCTAGTCCTTCCACCAATTGGAGTCACGTGCCATTTTCACAGATATTTTATAATTATCCGTAACCTTTGTCGTTACTACAGCACATTTCACTTCTCACGTCGAACTGGAGGATAAGTTAAAATAATAATGTTCATTTAATATAAAGCTTATACCGTCCAATTATCGTCCTTGCACTGCAATTATTTGGTGGCACAATTTATTGAAAAGAAAGAATTCTGAAAATTCTATCGCTCAGTGGGATTTTTTAGCTCTTTGTGGAAGCACATTTGGGTTTGAAGAATGGAATAGCATCCCATCCAGAGGGTGTAGCCTATGTTAATCTGCAACGAAAATCGTGGCCATTATTTAGTTTTTGCAGAGGTCTATAACTAGAGGTTTTCCTACTAGCATTGCGCGCGGCCCATCAGATTCGCAGTTAGGCTATTTTTAGACATTTTTCGCGCGAAACCAGCAGCCAATCACGCACCATGCCTGACAAATATGGTCACTGAACGCGCTAGCTCGACAATTTTTCTTCAAGACGGTTGACAGTGAAATTTGAAAAGATGGCTAAAATTATTAAGTAAAAAACCTTGGCCCTTCTAAATCAAACAAAAGTTAATTCTACTAAATAATGCACGAAGTTTGGAACGAAATATTTAATGGGAAATTCCTGTAAATGTACAATTAATGCGACTGAAAGAGCCACTAAAGGCAGCCTGAAAGATCAGATCCGAAAACCGCGGACATATAAGCTTCAAGCTTAATTAATTCGTCCAAAGAATGAAAGCCCGTTTACAACACAAGTTTAAGCTTAGTCTATTCAGTATTGTTACCTTGTATTTCGAAGAGGCTTGTCAATTCCAGCTGAATTAAGTTTTTTACAATCAGCACAATAAAATATCCACGGCAGTTCGTCAAGCGTTCGTGACGGTCAGATCACTTCGACAGTGAAAATTCTCTTCGAAGACCACTCTCTTTCTTTCCATCCATGTAGATATTGAGGGTTTCCTTTTGTTCTTTTACTTCAATGAACTTGATTTTAAGCCTCAGTTCGTTTGAACACAATTTAGTTTAAGCTTATTAAATTCTGTAGTCGCGCAAGTTTTGCCCGCCGTATATAAATGTAAACAATGTGAAACCTTCGGCTGCGTATAGCTGTCCGTTCAACTTGTAAAATGAATATAATGTTCAGTTCCACAATTATTTCGAATATTCCCATGTTAAGCTAAACCATCGGCACAATTTTCCAGAATATACGAAACTTTGGAGAGATTGAGCGAAGATTAATCCGCGGAGAACACTTTTCATTCAACTTCGCGCCAGTCCGCCAGAAGTTTTGCCGCCGAATTCATACAAATCATGCTTCATTTAGATTGAACTGAAAAAATCACTCAGTCGATCTATAGTTTTACAAAAAGTATACCAAAGTTTGACCTAAATTTAGTGAAGTATTTAAACAATTATTACATTCTGCTGTGACGCTTTTCGCTTTTCCTTGGCCAAAGTTTCTGTCTTTGCGTAGCGCTCGCCGCATATCATTTTAAAGATGGTTCAACTTCACGTGATTGGCTGCTGGTTTCGCGCGAAAAATGTCTAACAATAGCCTAACTGCGAATCTGATGGACAAGACCCAGTTTTTGTCATTTGGGTTTCGACATTTGGTCACATTTCATGTTTTTCCATTTAGTGTTGTGATTTTAGTTTTATCGATAAAAAGCATAAAATTAAACGTTGATCCAACGGACAACAGTTACATTCACAACAAAAACAATAACTGAGAATGGCGGCCGAAATTCAAATGGCTTGAGAGAGTACTTTGTTTTGCTACTCAAGAAATCTGACAGGAAATCTTTCCTTACCAGAGCAGACCTAAAACTGGTGTGTTTGAAAATTAACGACCTATTCGTGTAACGTTTTTAAAAATTAATTTCGCTTTACTTACGACCAATGCAGTGGCGGCCACTGCAAGATTGACTTCGTTGTCCTCGTTGCGCCAGGGTGAGGATGAAAAGATTATAAAATTAATCTCATTAGTAATTGATAATGGATTAGATATCTGATCTTATAGCACTAGATTTTGTACGATTTATTTCTGTGTTTACTCCTTAGTTTCTATTTCGATTAATAAGATATTTCGGAATTTAGTAAAAAATACGCCGCTGTGTGTTGTATTTTCAACTCTCTTCTCGGTGTTTGGAAATCGGATGAAACACTCTCTCTCTCTCGCGGCGTTTGATATATTACATGGTATCGAGTGAAACTATTTGATTACCGATGAACGTTCGTTCTTTATTACGTCATGAACGTCATTTTGTACTCTAATAAAACTAATACGTGAATGTTTCTTTTTAAACGTTCGCAGCCATTCAGAAACCTAATGGTGGATATTGAAATTTAAAACCTAAATGTGGATACTGAAAAAGAAAACCTAAATGCGGATTCTCGAAATGAAATGTACAACCTAAATGTCGAAAATAAAGATGGCGAACATTGTGACGTCATTTGGAGACTCCATGCAGCCAAAAATTATGACAGAAGGACAAAAGGAGTTTCCGATTTGAACGTTTGAAGACAACTACGCCCATTATTTTTCAGTTTTCACTTTTTGAAATTAAGCTAAGGTTATAAGGTTTTTTTTCGCCATTTTGGTTAAAAAAAAAATTATTTTTGCCACATCTGTTTACATTTCAGATTCCAAGCATGCCATTTAGGTTTAGATTTCAGTTTCATTGACAAAAGTATCATGATATAAAACAAATGACAAGTTGACCCAGCAGCTACATTCACAGTAAAAGTAAAACACGAGAAAGGACGGTCGAGCGTCTTGAGAGAGAGTTCATTATTTTTGCTGCTCAAAATATCTGCCAGGAAATCCCTTCTCATCAGAGCAGACCAAAGTCGGGAATGTTTTAAAATTAATGACCTTATTTTCTTTACCTTTCTTTTGTGTAATTTTGATATCTTGCGACCCCTGCTTGCGCACCAGTAGCAATAGCGACTAATTTGGACATCGGTCTACTTGCGCCACAGGGAGACTAAAAATACCGTTTCTTCTGTATCGAGTCAAAACTATTTGTTACCGATCAACCTGAGCGTTTCCTTCTTGATTACGTCATAGCGATTTTTCGTACTCTAATATAGAATAGCTTGTAGAAAATCCGTCGAAGCGTCATGTTGAACGTTTGCACTGAGCTTTTTCCGAAATTTCATGATGATTTTATTCCATGACCGAGCCTAGTCCTTCCAGAATTGGAGTCACGTGCCATTTTCACAGATATTTTATAAAATTAATCTGTAAACTTTGTCGCAATACAGCACATTTCACGTCTTCAGGTCGAAACAAAGATAAATTGTATGGAACCGAGATCGATCGAGTGGACCGATACAAAATAATCACTCAAATCCTTTGGTCTATTAAACTAATAACGTTTATTTAATATAAATCTTATAACAATTATCGTCTTCGCACCTTTTTTGGTGGCACGATTCTATTATACAAGAGAGAAATTTTGAAAAATTCGAATCGCTCAGTGCAATGTTACGTGGGCAAGTCTTTACGGCTCTTTCAATGATTTTTTAGCTCCATGTGGAAACACATTTGGGTTTAAGAAATAGGTTGTGGCGAATTGTTGACGTAATCTGAGAAAATGAGTTTGGATAATCTGTAATGGAATAGTATCCCATCCAGAGGGTGTAGCCTACGTTAACCTGCAAAGAAAACCGTGCGCAGTTTTTGGCATTTAGATTTTGAATTTTAGTTTTCGACAGATTTCAGTATTTGTCATTTATTTTTAGATTTCAGTTTCATCGATAAAAAAAATTAAAAAAGTTGCTCCGACGTACAACAGCTACATTCTCAGCAATGAAACAACCGAAATTGTGGCCGAAGTTCAAATGGCTTGAAAGAGAAATCTGACTGGAAATCTTTCCTTATCAGAGCAGACCTAAAAATGGTGTGTTTGAAAATTAACGACCCTTCGTGTAACGCTTAAAAACAAATTATTTTCGCTTTACTTGCGACCAATAAGTTTGACTTCACTGTGCTTTCTGCCCCAGGGTTAAGCCCCGATCAACATTTGTTGAGAGCCGATGTTGAAGCCTCTAAACAATGTTGAGAGGTATTGTGACATGTTGAGACGAGTTTAAATTCATTTAAACTTTGTCTGAACATCTTCACAACATTTCTTTTGTTCTTGAAAAATGTCTGAGAGGTTATTGAGACGTGAGTATGGTCTTCTCAACATCTATCTCAACATTCTCTCCAAACATGATTCAACAAATGTTGTAGACAAATGTTTGTCAACGTTTGATCCGGGCTTTAGGTGGAAATATTATTTCTTAAAACTCATTAATCAGATCAATAAATTTCAAACCATGCCTTTGGACTATCTGATCTAACAGCAGATATTTCCTTACGATTGTATTCCTTGTTTACTACTTAGTTAATAAGATATTTCGAATTTCGTCTCAAAAAATACTCCAATACGCGTCGTA
>MU825912.1:21092-218657 GCA_029204205.1 Desmophyllum pertusum
GAAAGATAACGCTGCCCTGAAGTGTGAGCGCCACGTAGTTAGCCTGAGTATATCAGGCCTTCCTTCCCGCTCGCCACCATCCCCCCCCCCCCCCCCCCCCCCACACGAAAAAGCCATAGCCGCTAGCAGCGCAGGCGGAGGAATCGACCTGAGTACAATTTAATTGATCGCTTTTTTTCTTGTGAAAAGTTACCGCTAAAAATTGGCTATGTATGCCTGGAAAGTAGTAAATTTGCGGGAGAAGGTAAACGCCCCCCCAAAGTCGCCCCGCTAGATGTCACGACGAAATGTTTATAGTAACATGAACAACGATGCTAAACTCCAGCTAAAAAAACGTTTCAGGCACCAGGTTCAGTGGTTCATCCTTTTTTTTAAATTATTTTTTTATTCAATTTTTTTTTTGACGCGTCCCCGAATTCCCGCGTCCCGCCTCCCCCCCACCCCCCGCCCCACTCTCCCCCAGCGTCCCCGTCGTCCCCAAACACGCGTTCCCCGTCCCCATATTTGGTGACAGCCAAAAACAGAAACAGGGGACCAGAACACGGAAATAAACATTGAACGGTAGGACTAGACTGATCCTTACGGCCCATGAGAAAAAAGAACGATTGAATCAAGACAGCAGAAGAAAAATAAAAAAATAAAATATAATATTGGCCCGATATTTCGCCGTTTTGAAAAAACAAACCTTCCACGGGGGTCGGGGCTGCAATAAAAATGCATACATACGTTGCGACGTTAAAATTTAAAAACTAAGGTAATATGAGTAAATTAGAATGAGGATAGGCTAATTAAAGGTAGTAATGGATATGCAAGCTAATGCGATTCATCGCGTCTATTTATACCACAAGGTTCTAATGTTTTAGCTCTGTCAATCAAATAGGTTCGCGTGCCTTTCTAACTGAATCCCTGTTGTTTTGTATGAGTTCAAGTGGGATCAGCAGCATATCATTAAATGTGTGGCCAGGTCGGTTGAAATGTAGTGAGACTGGAGTGAGCGCATTTGATACATTCGATCATATAAACAAGGTTTTTGAGGAGAAAGTTATGTGTTGATAATAAGAAAAATAAGAAGTTATGTGTTGATAAGAACAGAAATACCAGCTCAAGAATTTGTTAGTGAAACAGTAAAATGTAAACAAAGTGGAAATTTGTGCAAAGACTTATCCAGCACTGAGGCAGCACAGGTTCGCGTTGTGGACCTATTTTTTAATTTTTCCCTCACCGCCACCCTCCCCTCCCTTCTTATCATAATATTTCCCACTAATCTTTGCGAGTGTAGTTCATTTCGGCCATGCGTGAAAAAAAATGGCGAAAAAAATTGGCACGTTTGTTCTTTATTTAAAACCTCTTGAACTAGTGATATTATACTTTGTATGAAACATCAGCTAACTTGCTTGACTTTTGTTTGCAGCTCGGAGCCAGGAGGAAAACACAATATGGAGGAATTACAGAAAGCTTTGTTCACCTCGTGCAAGAGCCGCCGATGAAGAAGGTAAAATTTTAATTTCACAACTAAGCTTTATATATATTGAACTTAGATACAGTCGAAGCTCCTGTAAGCGTACATCCTCGGGAAGCAGAAAAGTGTCCGCAACTGGAGTTGTCCGCTATTAAACGGTAATGCGTAAATACAGAGTTTGTATGATCGAGCTAGAGTTCAAACAGGGTTTTATTAGAGCTGTCCGCTTACGAGAGTGTACGCCCTCAGAGAGCTTCGACTGTATTTACATCAATCGCCGCATGTACATGTACAGCCATCAGAGTTTCTTCTGCGTCAGTAGAGGCCACATATAAATAAGCTGACAGAATCCAAGATGTACATGTACATGTACTGAACATACAGTAATAGACCTGCAAACACACATCAGGGCCATTCCATTTTATATCCAAGTTGATGAGGTCAGTCAACATATACCCCTGAAGAAAACAAAATCAAAGTGCCGACACGATAATCCTCACGGAAAGTAGCAAATTGTAATTTTCCATTCCCCCTAAGATAAAAAGTATGTTTTCTCACCTACCACCTTCGGAAAATATGCAAAGATAAAAAGATGTTGATGCACTGACCCCCTTGGAAATGACCCATAAAATATTATCAAGGTTGGTGGGGGGTGGGGTGGGAGGGGGAGGGCACTTGATATAAAATGGAATGTCCCTCATGTACAGGAGAAGCGGTCAGTATAAAAATGCGGACTACATGCAGTTTGCCAGCAGACTGGGTATAAAATGCGGACTGAGACCAAAAACTATCACTTTGTCTTTAATATTCGTGATTTATTTTCATGGGATCTTTTATTCAACTGTAGTGTCCATTCCGATATTGAATGCTGATCATTTGATTAAATATAACAAAGTACAGTGGAATCTAAGCTCGATTTCCGCCACTCTCTCGAGTCCGGTATTCGTTCCTTACCGAGAAGAGACGGCTGGACGCATGAGCGAACAGCCGTGTCTGTGACATAATCAAACAATTAATTTATGTAATGCTACTCCGGCTCGTGACATTCGTTTATTTTCCATTATCTCTTATATTTTCGAAAGTAAAGGATCTGATCTGAAATATTCCGCGAAGGATGTTGATTTTTTTTGCCTTTATTGTGACGCTATATGACAGAAAACCAGGATGAAAAATATTACAAGACGTACATGTAGCATGACCAGTCCGTGACAAGAAACAATGTTTTGATCCAATTTCACCAGAGACATCACATTCTGGCACCACACGAATTTTACATCAAATCCCAGATAAAATTCATCACACAAGTTTACCGACTGTTTTGGGTATTGTATAGTACATGTCGAATGTCCAAATGGATCTCATTAGTTGCCTTGTGCGGTTGTAGTGGCTTTAGCTCCCCGGCTTAGTGCAAACTTTCCGTGATGTATTTACTTGGTGCGGATGAAAAATCCATTCCTGTCGGTTGAATTACAAAGTCATCATGTCCATTAATAGATTTATTGACACTAACGATTTCCTATTGCATACATTGCATGCATTCAAGGTTAAAAAATGTCTTTTGAAGACGATCGAACGCCAGCCCAAACAAGATAATTTATGCCTGCTAGATTCGGCAGGCACGTTTCTCATTGGTGGAAATTAACAATGCCAAGCTCACGAGTCCAGCCATGCCTTCGGGGATGAGTGTGGGCTCATTTTTTTGAACAGCGGCTGCTAATCGAGCCTAAGTGGAATCCCGATTTCTCTAACCTCCAAGGGAAACAAAAATGGTTTGAGAAATCAGGAGTTTGAAATATCATGGGTAAAATTACAGTGAAACAAATCCAAGGGAAACAACTTTTGGTTAGAGTTGTCGGGGGTTTTGAGAAATCAAGGGTTTGAGAAATTGGGATAATATATACTAAAATGCTAAAAAATAACCTCCAGTTGGTGTGAAAATTAATGCACAGATAATTATTTATCTATAGACATTTATCTGATTTGAGAAGCAAAGAGCTTTCCATGAGAAAATCTTGAGGAAAACTGTGCACTTCAAGGAACTGATAATGTCCAAGGACATATACATTGTATCCATGCATATTTTTAAAGCCAATTGGAGGCTATTGTGTTTGTTATCCTTCAAATATTTCCACCCAAGGCCGCTCTTTTTTTAGATCTTCATTAAGGTGTTAACCCATTGACACCTAGCGTACATGTATGTTGTGTACTTGAGCAGAAATTAAATTTGCAAGCGATGTTAAAAACAAATGCGCGGTTAAATAAATAATATACACATAATTTGTAGGCTTCCCAAATTAACTTCTTGTTAAACTAGAATGGTTAAATAAATTATTTCTGACGGCAAAAATGATTGTTGCGTATCAAGCATTAACCATAAAGTAAGCTTGAAAGTAAAAAATTATTGCTAAAAATATGCGTAAACGGTGATAGGGGGTTCGAGTTAATAGCCGATAGTAAGAGTTAGCGGGGTTCTACTGTACTTCTTCAATACGACCTGTTACAATGCCCAAATCCTGTGGTTTAGATAGCTTTCAAATATGCAAATCAGTCAATGCTCAATCCGCATTTTTTATAACCAGTCTGCAGTCTGCATTACCTAGTCTGCATTATTTTATACTCAGTCTGCAGTACGCATTTTTATACTGACGGACAGGAGAACCAATAATTATTAAGAACCCAATAATTATGTCAGTGGTAGATTATCAGTGCTCGAAATTAAAAAAAAATCCAAGTTGTCCTTATGCCAAATGCTGGACAACCAAACCCCTGAACTTTGGTTGCCTGATGACTGCTTGGTTGTCCTTAAAATATTATCTGACCTATTGCCTAATTATGAGTTTTGACTCAATTTTCACAATTCTCTGAAGTGCATTAATTCAAATAATAAATTCACAATGTTTCACACAAAGTTAGTATATATGTAACTACTTGTTTACTTTATTCAGTGTCAAGGTTCAACACTTATAACATGTCTGAGTCCAGGGCTCGAAATTATTAGTCGCCAAATGCAAATTTTTAGTTGCCATAGAAGCCTTAAAAAGTGTTTAAAATCATTACAGTTGCAAAAATAAAATCAAAACAAAATATTTTTGCAAAACAAGCTTTAAAACAAAACGAATTACATATTAAGACTTTCTAGCCACTAACTTTGTAGCTAACGTGAGCCAAACACGATCGCAAGTAACCAGAGACACAACCCATCAGCATACATGATGTACTCAATATTTTCACTAAGCTTGCAATGCATTATAGGGCGATTTGAACCCAGAAACTGTGAATGCCACTTGCGTGAGCTACTTGCGTGTATAAACTTCGATTCAGTTGATTTTAACAACCTTGGTTGCTTCCATTTATTACCTGAAGATTACCACTATATTTAGAGCTATTTTCCTGTGTCAAATTGATAACTTATTTTCGTTATTCTGTAATGGGACATCACAGAAACGTAACGTAAGTACTTCGATCGATTCAGTACCTGGGTTGTCCGGCGGTTTTTTCTCGGACGACCGGGCCTTTAGTTTACTGAAAAGTGGTTGCCCGAAACACTTTTTAGTCGTCTCGGACGACCAGACGACCGCTAATTTCGAGCACTGGATTATGTAAAAGTGAAATTGCATACCCATACAGTGCAGGCATGAGCTATAGGAGACGTGGGTTTTGGCTAAATAAAAGCAAATTACTTATACAAAGAAAGTAGTCCTTTGTCTTTAATTGCCATCTCAGCCGACTATACATTCGGTATTTGAAACATAAAGCCACAGCTTTGTCTCCATTGATTGTGAGTGTTTTCTTTACTTTCGTTATGGAAAGAAAATAGTCACCAAATGCAAATTTTTAGTCGCCAGCTAGATTAATAATTATTATTGTAAACTCAAGTCAAATATATGTATGGATTACAGTGTACATGTAGGGTGAAAGTGTTTAAAATCCTTATCCAACATCTAGTAGCGTTGGACACAAATAATTTAATACTTTAAAATGACTCCATACATAAACAAAGTTTCTGCACAAAAAAAAGTTTCTACAGTAGTTTTGGATAAATTGACCTGCTTGACAGCCAATCCAAATGCAGAAATTTGTTTATGTAACTATATATTAGGAAGATAATTTATTGTATTGAGGAGATATTATTGTCTTGATGTACCTATTCTCAAAACTATGGTTAACAGAAATGTTAGGGAATATTAGTAAAGAGAACTCGGTAGTATTGTGAGCTTGAAAACTAAACAGAGTAATCTTGTTTTCCAGATGAGATGCAAACAGAAGAACCAAATGAAACAAAGCTTCAGCAATCAGCATGTAACAGTTATCCAGGTGAGTAAAACAATTAATCAGAGAACAGGATTTGTACAGGTACTTGAAATCCTGAAAAAGTCCTGGAATGTCCTGGAAAACAAGTGATTTTTTGTCAAGTCTGTAAATTTCATGGGAAAATTCAGTGACGCTGAAGAAAGATCTAACGATTGGCTGAATGATAGGCTTATCAACTGACTAACTGTATCATTGACTAAGTTTAAAATAAAATGAGATCAGAGTGCCAAAAAATTGTTGAATGTCCAGATGTTTCGGGGTTAGCCCTTCATTGTTTATGGTTATACAGTCAACTCTCTCAAAGCGGACACTACTGCTAAAGTAGACACCTCCCTAAGGCAGACATGAATGGCTTGTTTGTCTGTAACTAAAACTCTGTTTAAGGCAGACACTTCTCTAAGGTGGACAGCGGACACTCTTTTAGCAAAATTCTGGTGAAAAATACCTCTCAAGGCAGACACTAGAAGTGCATTTTTTGCATTAAACAATAGATTATAGGCCGGATATTATTTCCAATTGACCTACCACAGCAATAATGAACTCATAGTGATCTGATTACAAGAAAATGTACTGTGTGTATTGTATAATTATAATCTGACGAATGTCTTTGTGAACAAAAGCCGAGGAAGGGACTGGCGTCACAGGTTTCTACATTGTATAGTGTCAAGTGGCATTAACTCATTTATAAGATGGACACCTCTCTTCGGTTTAAAGAAGTTACTCACATGCTAAACAATTGGCACACTAATATACAGACACTAATTTACAGACAGAATTATTGACTGACTAACTGGCAGACTGCCTGATTGATTGATGTTTCCATTGACCAGTACACTTAACATGTACAGTGTACATGGGCACATTTAAAATGTGACACTTAAAGTACTGTAGTTAGTAAAGCAAAGTTGTATTTTGAATTTCACACTGAAACAGGTTTTAATCTTTTTTTTTCAGATCAGATGCCATTGGACCAAAGCTTCAAGACTTTATCTTTAGTAGTGCTGCATATTTTTCTTTGCAATCCAGCTCTTGAGTGAACCAGGTAATCAAAACTCTTCTATAAGCCAAGTTCTGCTCTTGACTTCAGACATACCAACTACCTTGCCATGGTTAATTTGCACAGTGGATAAGTGGAGCTCTCAAAAGTTAATAATAAGTGGACTGTGTAACGGACATACTGATTGGATTACTGTACCAATGAACTGGATTATTATTTGAATTACAGACTCTCGTAACTACCATTTGACTGCGGATTGCCAAATGACTGCCTGCCTGATGGACTCACTGCAGAGTGTTAGTTAATAATAAAACTGATCGACAGACTACTAACATTGACAAACTGACTGATTGAACTACATTTACAGATTGAGTGACAAACGTATTGAGATGGAGGCTAAATTGCTGACTGACTGACTGACTGTCTGTCTGACTGACTGACTGACTGACTGACTGTCTGACTGACTGTCTGACTGACTGACTGACTGACTGACTGACTGACTGACTGTCTGTCTGACTGACTGACTGACTGACTGACTGACTGACTGACTGACTGGCTGACTGACTGACTGATGGACTCACTGCAGGGTGTTAATTAATAAAACTGATTGACAGACTAATAACATTGACAAACTGACTGATTGATTGAACTACATCTACATTTACTTACTGATTTGAGTGATTGAGTATTAAACTGCTGACTGACTGACTGACTGACTGATTGATTGATTGATTAATAAACTGATTGACGGACTAATTAACACACTATCAAATATAACTACCACACTGATTGATTGATTGATTGATTGATTGAATGATTGGTTGAGGCACTGACCAATGAATGATGGACTGACTGAGAAATTAACAAACTGATTGATAGATTACAAATGTACATTGCCAAACTCCATGTGGCTCCATGTACTCATCGACTGGCCGATTGACTAACAAACAGACCAACTGATTGACATGGGTCCACCCTGAAACTGACTTTTATAGAGAGGCTCTATATATTCATGTGTTCGTAGTGTAGACTGTTTACAGCTTCTCCATTTTCGCAGAAGATCTTGGAAGAGGCATGGAACCAAGGAATCACAAGTGAGGCAAGTGACCAAGAGCACTTTCTCTCAGGGCTCCTGTGGACACTTGCTTTGCTTGTGATTCTTCAGTCTTGTGCACCTTTCATGATCTTGTTAGAAAATAGAGATTGTAACAATCTACATTGATTGGTCTTGGTAGATTGCATGTCTGGGGTATTTAATACAGTTGAACCTCCCTGAGTGACCACCTTGCGTAAAGTGACAAATCCTATATGAATACATGTTTAAAAAAATTGTCTAATGCAGCCAAATTACTTTCTACATGCTTCTCTTCCTCCAGTGCGGAGTAGGGTCGAAAATTCAAATTACTATAGACAAAAACCTATTGTAGGCAACTACATTGGTTTGGCAAAATGGGTTGTCGCCAAAGGCTGGTTCAACTGTATCCTTGATTACTGTAAACTTGATGGGTATGTTTTTTTCAAACCTCTCTTGCTTATCCTCTACTTTCGGATTTGATTTTCATTTTTTTTTTTCGTGGTAAATTTTATAATACTCTCATTCAAGATTGCAGCAGAATTTGTTTCGTTTGTCAAAAAAGTTTCCTTTTGCAACACGTTTTTGAAAAGAAATACTAGTCGTTAAGTGTCATTTTCAATGTTGTGAAATTGGAATACTTGAAAATAACAAATTACATGTGGTTTTACATTGCGTGACTGAATTGCTATAAGTATCATGTAAGACAAGAAGTACACTAGAATACATTAATTTTGAAAACTCCAAGACTTGAAAATAACAAATTACGTGACTGAATTGTTTTGTATACAAAAAATAAATGTCATGTAAGACGAGAAATACACTAGAATACATTTAAATACTCCAAGACTTGAAAATAACAAATTACTACATGGGTGGTTTTGCATTGCGTGACTGAATTGCTTTGTGTTACCAAAAATTAATGTCACACATGACAAGAAGCACATTGCAATACATTTAAAAACTCGGCTATAGTAGGGCTAGTATTTTAATTATCTCAGTTACAATTGTTTTGGAAAGAAACTATCTCTGTTTGCGCTTTGACAAAGATTTAAATTCATTATATTTTATGTCTGTTTTTTGGTAGGTAAAAAAAACTGTAAAGCAAAGTTATCTTCATTTTTCAGCGGATTGAGAATTGTTTTGCAACCCTCTTAAAAAAACAGCGATTTCCACAACAATGTATTGCAAAACAGAAGTTCAAAATATTGTTTTAATCTATTGAACTGCAAAAATTATATATACGATGCGTGCAAATGGCAAGCAGAAATTACCATAGTTTTGTTTTCTCATAGATTTAGAAGTGTCAACTACAATTTTGCTGCAATCTTGAATGACAATAATTTTTAAATACAACACGACGACTTTAAATTTTAGACATGTTTCGGCAGAAACGTCTGCCTTCTTCAGTTCAAATGTTACAAAAGATGCGAGTTTGAATATAAATAAAGAACGGCAATGCTTAGAATTCTGTAGATGTTTGAATGAATTTTTCACAGTTCGGAATAAAATAGCACGCAATCATTTCTAAAACCGGTCTTACAGAGGAAGCACAATGGAGAGGTTTTGGAAAACGTGCTCTGAGCCATTCAGTCCCTAGTGATGAAACATATTATTTCTCCTTACAATATCAATACATTGTCAAGCAGACTGCTGATGAGAATAAAGAAAATGATCAACACGGGATGATTTATCAAAACTAACATTCACGGCAATCTCAGTATTGTGAGGAGAATTAATATTTCCAGCTTGGAAACTGAAAGGTTTATGTTTACAGTAATTGCGAAGTCTCAAGAAAACTTTGCGGTGCTATTAAGACTTAGTTTTAGTAAACAGTTCGTTTCTGTGACAAAGTACGCCACAGATACGTGTTGTTAACATTGCAGAACACGTAAAATGAATTTAATTTGGTTTCGAAGCATGCAGACAGCCACAATGTTCAGTAGAGTTTATAATCTTCACAGCCTTTCGTAGGATTGTCACGCAACCGGGCGTCACATCATGTCACGCTTGTCCCTTTGCGTGACCACCCCAAGAAAGGCTGTGAAGATAACAAATTGTACTGAACATTGTGGCTGTCTGCATGCTTCAGAACCAAATTAAATTTATTTTACGCGCTTTGTTATGTCAACAACACGTATCTGTGGCGTACTTCGTCACAGAAACGAACTGTTTACTAAAACTAAGTCTTTGTAGTGGCAAAGTTTTCTTGAGACTTCGGCAGAGCTTATATTGAGAAGTTTATCTGGTTCACTCAAGTGGTTGGATTGCAAAATAAACAACAAAGGTTAGGAAGATAACCATTTTATTGATGATAAAAAAAAATAAAAAATAATCTAGCCAATCTTTGTCCCTGCTATTGGGTTGCTTCTACTCTGTTGCTCCAAGTCAGTGTTGTTTTCTTCAGTCCTCATTTAATATTCCAACTTTAAAATCCTGGTCTGTTTTACCCGATCCCTTGATCCAAGCCAGGGACAGTTGAACACTTGGAAGAGTTGACCGTTTGCTCCCAAGTGGAGAGGACAGCGTAAAGGAAAGTGAGAGTTTGCTCCCCATGCCTCCAGGGTCTCGTTCTTAAATTTGTCACAATGCCACTACCGAATAAATTTAATGCAAAGAATGCTAATTCACAAGCCAATGTCACGCAAAACGTACGCAACCTGGACAAGAAAAACCGAAGTGCTAAACTGTGGCACTCAATTTCAGTGCATCACTTTTGAAATCAAAGGAAAGATTTGAACACGAATCCCCCAGTCTGACCTCACTGCCGATTCAGCCGATCGTCATCCCACAAACTTCACCAAATAAAGCACAAGTCACTAAACATCTCTCATTTTGAGAAGCTACCGATGTCAGGTTACTCTCTCTAAGTTTCTCTTTAATTTAAATGAAAGAAAATAGCCGATATTTGCGTCAAAAAAGTAAATAGGAAAAGGTTTAGTGTTGTACAAAATGGTTGAAGTTTAATAGCACATTCAGCTCAGTTTGTTTGTTGTCCCATTTTAAATCACGTGATGTTCTCAGGAGAATTGTTTGGCGCGCGCGTGAATAAATAATGTTTTAGGAAAACAAAACAACAAATCTCCAGAGAACGACCGTGATTTGAACCGAGCAACAAACATACGAAGCTGAATGAGTCCGGAAATTGTTTGAAAATAAAGTAAGCTAAATAAACAATCTGAATTTGTTGCTTAGAGTTTTAAAAATTTGGAAATGAGCCAGGAATTTGCAGGAGCTGCTAAGCTAAATCGTATTTATTTAATGTTTAGTTTTTATGAAATGTTTGTGACGACCGATAATTTTTTTAAAAGTTAGACAGAAAATAGAATTTTGCCTGATTTTATTTGATTTGGAAATCAAATTGGAAAAGGTTAAGAGCTGTTTGAAAAAAAAATGCGAGAGGTTTCGGCTAATAACGCATTCAGCTCTGTTTGTTTGTTGTCCCATTTCAGATCACGTGAAGTTCTCTGGAGAAATGAACAAAAGAACAAATCTCTATAGAACGTCCGTGATTTGAACCGAGCAACAAACATACGAAGCTGAAAGAGTCCGGAAATTATTTGAAAATAAGCTAAGTAAATAATCCAAATTTTTGCTTAGAGTTTTAAAAATTTGGAAATGAGCCAGGAATTTGTGGAAGCTGTTAGAGCTAAATCGTATTTATTTAAGGCTATTAAAGAAGTCTATTTTAATCAATTTCAAAATAAAGTGTTTGACGATCAATTTAAGCCTGGTTCACACTTACGACGCAAGCATAAGCGCAAGCAGCAGACGCAGTAACGTGTTGATCATTAGCAGCATTTGTTCTAACAAAAGGCACTAATGATCAACACGTTACTGCGTCTGCGTATGTTGCTTGCGCTTATGCTTGCGTCGTAAGTGTGAACCAGGCTTAAGAAAAGCAAAACTAAAAAATATATATATAATATATATTTTTCAAATAAAATTGGTGGTGAGATTTTTTTGATTAGTTTGTCGATAATTTTTTTAAATCGAAAACTGAGTTTATAATGAAAGTGCTTAAAATAATCAATGCCAGATGTTTCAGGATAACCCTTCATCAATAGACTGAATAACTGTTGAATAAAACGCCGCTGTTTTATTTGACAGTTAATCAGTCTACTAATGAGGGATTATTCCTCAAACATCTGACATAGTTTGTAATAAATTGCTTTGAGAATGATCCTATTTGCCACTCCAGAAAACATCAGGCAGACTGAGCACCAACTTTCGACACTAGGATTTCTGGGATTGTTTGGATAAGTGTGAGCTATGATTAGTCGACGGTTTCCAATGGCAACCATCAATCAATCATAACAAATATTGGTTACCAAACAATCCCAGAAATCCTAGTGCTGAAAGTTGTTGCTCAGTCTCCCCAAAATTGCTGGAGTGGACAACTGGTGTTATTTTGAAGAATGATTGAAGTTATAAATTGGACGAAGATGAAAATTGATGATGAAAATAATCCAATTGTACGAAATTATTTAGGACTAAGAATAAAACAATTATTATTTTATTCTTAGTAAGAAAATCAAAAAATATAAATTATTTTATTCTTATTATTCTTAGTAAGAAAATGCTATTTTTGAAAAAAAGATGATTTGTTTATAATAATTATTGGACCTATGATTTATATTAATTTTTAGTTTTAATTTTTAAATTAAATGAAAAACTTAAAAGAGAGAAAACCGTAACCAGTGCAACCCAATCTGAGAGACACCCAGTGACCAACAGCTAAATTTGATGTCATTTGTGAAAATCCAATCAAGTCAGACTGATGAAATTCGTGCTCACCTCTGTCCTCGATTTCTCCAGAGATACACCTTCCTTGAGCCCCAACAATTCAGCACTCCTGTTTTACATCCATGGTCATGAAATGTTCCCGGATACATCGACTGCAAAGAAGCACCTTGCCGCGCCGAAATGTGCGAAATTGATGGTGTGGTATTGTGACAAATTAAGTGAAACCCTAAAGACATGAAGAGCAAACTCTCACCTTCCTTCACGCTGTCCTCCCCACTTGAGAGCAAACGGCCAACTCTTCCAAGTGTCCAACTGCCCCCAGCTTGAATTTCAGGATCAGATAAAACTTCCCAGGATTTCTCAGTTGGAATATTTCAGAGGACATCAGAAACACACCTTCTCAGAGCTTCAGAGCTTCCACAACCCAGCAGGGACGTGATTGACTAGATTTTTGTGTGTGTGCCACCTGCAGTCCTGGAATTAAATAATACCCTTAAAACTTATTAGTAGATATACTAGCCTGCGTAGCAAGCGTTCCTGTATGAACAAAGAGCTTTTTCCGTGCTCTTCGTTCGTACAGGAATGCTTGCTACGCAGGCTATAGATATACAAGCTCATTAGCACCATAAATATACTAATAGAAAGAAAACATGGCTTTTCTTGGTGATACAAGTCCCAAAAGAAAAAAGATTGCAACCTTAACCGATCTAGCCTGCGAGTAGGCTGCTGTGCTCAGGTTACTGAACAGTAAAATGCCAGCTTAAACATGCCGGGTTAAATAAATCCCTAGGATTTGTGGAGCAAATCGAAGAGGAAATTCAAAATATTGTGACTTTTGTAACACCAAGAAGTAACCATGAATGCAAAACAAATATGTTGGTAATCAACAGTCTGCATTATTTGACTTATTAGTCCTAGGTGCCTTGATCATGTCAATAAAATTGCAAAAACGTTTCATCATGTACTTAATATAATATGCAAGAGTTGCAAGATTTTGTTGCTAGCTTAAAATGAAAAAAAGAAACCTACATGTAGCAGTAAGTTAAAATGCAGACTGTTGATAATTAATTATACTTAATAATATATTAATAATGATACCTTAAATTTATGCTAAAATGAACAAAAAGGAAAAAATATGGATTAAAATAATCCAGAAAGAAAATGAAAATAAAATAAGTCCAATGGGCACTGAAATAAGCCTGATAAATAAAAGGTCCTTATAGTAACCATCGGGTAAGTGATTGTTTGTTTTTTAGAACGTTTTCTTTTTTTTTGTAAAATTGCCACTCAAAAACGTTTCTATGTAGAAATTTGTGGATTAAGGCCAATATTTTTTTGCATCATTTGAAATGTTGATTAATCTTGAAAACAATAAAATGCAACTCAAGATGGTAAATATAATGGAGTGTCAACAGAAAGGAAAAGTTTGAAATATTATTGTGCTAATGAGCTTGCTGATCTACTTATACAAAGTAAGCAAAATTTAAATATAAACAAAGGAAGCATTAATTAAAACAAAAAACTGGCAAAATCCTGGCAACTAGAAGTGGAGCGTAATAGCAGAATATTTATGCTGACACTGTAGTTTACATTGATGCGCACCATACTACTGTCACTCAACACAGTTTTTGATTAACTTTGACATATTTTTTGTAAACAAATTTTGGAGAACTTTCTAGTTAATTATAATATAAATCAAAATCAATCAAAGACTTTGTTCAGTGTCAACAGTACAGCATGCATCCATGTAATGGAAAAAGAGAACCACTGCTCAAGGTTGGGATCCTCAAACCCAGCTTACTCAAACTGAACAAACAAGTGCTAAAAAAATATGAGTGGATTCAAAATCAGCCAAATGGAATGGTTCAATCTGAATCTAGTATGCAATTAACTGGATCACTGATTGGAGTCAGAGGTCTATGCTGCTACATGTAGTGCTCATAGCATAAAAGGTATAAGGTAAAAGGTTTTATTGTTTTGTCTCATGATGTAGTCACTAAAGATGTAGATCATGACAGTTCAACTGCTTACTGCTAGTCTTCATCGCCCAATAAAGAAGACTAGCAGTAAGCAGTCAAAATGTTGTGATCTACATCCTAAGTGACTACATCATGAGACAAACAATAATACATTTTATTAATAATTTATTTAAATTAAATGAGTACTGCAGTGAGAACTACATGCAGCAACTAAGATCTCTGACTCTAACCAATGACCTAATTAATCATGTAATTTAGTGATGCAGGTAAATAAAAAATTCAGAAAAACACACTTCTTTGAACAATGGTGGCACACACACCTACATTAATGTAACCTACAATCAGATTGACTTTTCTGTGCTCTTATTCTCTTATAAGAGTGCAGAAAAATTAGCCAGATCGCAGCATAACATTAATGGAGAAGTAATAACAACAACGAAAAAAAACTTAAGCAAAGAACTATCTTGAACGGGGGTTGTGGAACAACAGCTGGGTGAAAAACCTCCCCGTACGTCCACTTGCCCCTAGGAGGAAAACCCCGGGCCAGCTGTACCCCACGTTCAAAGGCCTCCCGGGCTGGGCCAGATAAATAGAAAGTTGTAACTACTACTTAATTACCATACTTAATGATAATAAATCATCTTGCCCTGCCAATTGTCACAGGCCTCTACTGTCCTTCCTCTGGTCTCTCCAGCTCCACTGCAAGGCCCATTCTGTCCTGTGATGCTCTCTATCAAGTTCAATATCCTGTGATGTAACAAACATTTGATCCGTTAGTTATGTGTACCCAAACAAACAACTGTAAACAGATAGATTTTACATCACCATGTGGGTTTATTTTTGATCATTCAACATCCATAAATGAAATTTCATGTAGATTGAAGTAACTCGATCACCTGACAACTAGCTTTCTTAGCTTTCGCTACTTATGGATAATAATTAAGAATTATTTTTTTTGAAAAGACAGCGTTGATTAAAAAAATAAATAAAATACAAGTGTTTTTAAAGTGCATCTGTCATGAAAACCCGACCACCTACATATACTGTAAAGGTAAAAAGGTAAAGCCGTTTGGGGCCAAACTGCATGGCTACACTATAAACAGAGCTTTATATCCCAGTTTCCGTAGCATGAAGCAAACTAGGAGTATTGCAACTCTACCTAAGTGGGATGCTAGTCCAATGCAGTGAAAATTCAGTGAAAATTTCTGTATGAAGAGTGGTTGAAATTCAGTGAAAATTTCTGTGATGCCAGAGTGGTCAAAATTCAGTGAACATTTCCATGACGACGGAGTGGTTGAGCAATTGTCGAAATTTAATGAAAATTCCGGTGATCATGGTGTTACATGTACGTTCGTAATGCGTCAAGTTTTTTCTTTCTTTATGTTTTGTTTAAGATTATTATATTACAGATTATTTACTTTTACTGTAAGTAGTATTTTTAAAGTGAAATGTAACTTTGTTACTTTGAATTTATGAATAAAGTGTGAAATTATATTCAACAAATAAATAAGAAAATAAAAAACAGCTACAAGTCAGAGTACAGAGAACCCTACATTGGTTGAGGCTGCATCACCGAGCCAAGCGAGCAGTTACAGTCAACACGCATCAACGCTCAGAGAACAAAGGTTGCAATTTTCACCTACGCATTCCTTTAATCAATTCGAATATTCGTATATTATTGGAAAGATCTGAAGATAAGAATCTATTTTTGATTAATCATATTGATTCTTCAAGTGTTAGTTTGTACATTGTAAGGAAGAAGACGTTCTCATAAAGATCAAGCAAGTAAATGAGTGCAATGCACTTGCTTTCGTGGAAAGAGAAACTTTACCTAAACACTTCAAAAGATCAGACCACATATTGTTCGTGAAGTGGGAGAACTGCTTCCGCACAACATTTTAAATTCTTTAGAATGGAAATTCCTGTAAGCTGCATTATCTCTTGAAAAGTGTGTAGAAGAAGAAGAAGGTGGTACAGTGTACAACGTTTAATTTTTCAATTCAGGTGCACAGCGTGGAGGAAAATTATGTCAGGGAAATTTCAACACAAAGTTCGAGCAGCAAGAAGTCCGACTTGTTCATCCCTCCATCGGTGGTGAAAGATGGCCACGATGCCTTTGAAAAGACGTGTAAACAAGTTGAGCACAATGTCAAAACTTTTGAGGATGAAATTCAAATGGCACAAGCTTGCAATTGCTGGAAGACGCTCCCTCGGCTAAAGGAGGCCTGATTGCAGGTTAATCCCTATAGTCACTTTTGTGTTACGTGAAATCTCTGAGACCCCTAAACCAGCATTGAAGAGATCAATGATTTCGTCCCTTACATTATAAGGTAAAGGCTTGCCAGGCTCGTAAAATCCACCAAGCAAATTTCTTGCCATTCTGACTTTGATGCCACCAACTTTAATAGATTGCAACGCGGCGCGAAGCGACTACTCCAAACACTCGATCACCAATTGCTCGTTGGTTCCCGTGCAAAAAAGTCAGTTATCAGTCGCTCATCAGCTTCCGCAAAAAAAAAATGTGTAATACCATATACGAAGGGCGTGGTGGAAAAAGGGCATTATGACAATTATTTGTCCTCTGGTCCCCACTCCAATGCATTACTAAAATGGGGTGGAGACCAGAGGGGAAGAGAAGGCCAGGACGACCAAAAACAACATGGAGAGGAATGGTTGAGGACGAAAGACGAACAGCTGGGTGTGAGTCATGGGCGACTGTTAGAGCTCTAGCAGCAAATCAAAGTGGATGGAAGGAGAACACCCAAGCAGGGCTCGACAAAACCCCCGTCCGGTCGTCCGGGGCAAGTAGATTTTCCTGTTGGGCAAGTAACTTTCTCTGCTCACTTTCCCGACGGGCAAGGACCCAGCCAAGCCTTCTGCCAACTACATTGTTAAAATGACGATTTTGTGAAACAAAACAGTAAATTTTAAGCACATTTGGTCGGGGTAATCAAAGGTTTTAGATGAAGCTTGACGAAAATTACAAGGAAATAGGCTGAAATAGGAGACGCCTACAAACAACACGCGATTAACTTACCGTTCGCCAGGCTGGGAAACCTGCTTTTTCAGTTCTAACTTTGCCATAAAATCAGTCACAGAATAAATTAAAGTTAAAAAACAATTTATCTCGTCTTGTTTTGCTTTCATTAAGAGAAATATAGGCCAAAACACGTCAACAAAGATTCTTTCGGCTCCACAAGCGGCCATGTTTTAAAATCGCCCCATAATGCATTGCAAGCCGTGCAAACCATTGAATACGTCATGTATGCCAATGGATTGTGTCTCTGGTGAGAGGCACAAGCACAGACATTTTTTCTTAGGGGCAACCCTGCAAACCAGTTTGTAACTTTGGAGATAAATTAAACCAAAAACACATTACAGTACACGTAGGTAGAACAGAGAGCCAAACTGAAGGCCTAACCCAGTGTATTTTCGTTTTCTTTGTTTCATGAATAATTAATGAGTTTGAGAACCTGGGCAAGTGGGGAGGTGCCCCGGGCAAGCAAAATTTGAGAGTTGCTTGTCCAAAGGGCAAGCTGGAATTCCAATTTTTTTCGAGCCCTGCCAAGTCTTATGTGCCTTATGGCATGAAGATAAATAAGCGTAAAGGGAGTGTTTCACGGTTTGGCGCATGTGCCGGCTTATCAACTGCTCTATCCGTTTACAAAATCCCACTCACATGTACTTCTCAATACTTCAGTAATCACATACTAAAAAAAAACATTTCAACAGATTACACCAAGAATGTTGACATTGAAAACCAGAATAAATAACCAGAATAAAATGTTGGCCCGAAGGATTTGTTCTGGTAATTTATTCTGGTATTCAAATGTCGACATTCTCGGTGTAATCCGTTGTCATTCGTCGTTTTGCTTGGACTTATTATAGCATGTGGTTACTGTAGTATCGAGAAGAACATGTGAGTGAGGTTTTTTAAACAAATAAAGTTGATAAGCCAACACATGCGCCGAACCGTGAAACACTCCCTTTAAAGTTCCACCATAAAGTTCCGAAAGTAATGACCCCCCTAAAGTAGCGAGCGCCCGAAAGTAATGTAAAAAATAAGTGGTTGCCAATAAATCCAGAAAGTAGCGAGCCCCTGAAAGTAGCGAGACCAAGGTTTTTAAAAATGTTATACATAGTGATACCATATACATACATGTATATATATATTTTCCAATCAATAGTCAAATGTATAAGTCATATCTTTGTGCAGTGTCAGAACTTGATCATGAACGTTTCTTCAAATTAAGATTGAAAACTAAAAAAAAAGGTTGAAAACTTCATCGCACAGAGATATGCGTCATGGAGTAGACACAGTTTATGTTAGCTGACAAGCTTTCCTCCTCTGAGTCTGACTCAGAGAATAGTTAAATTTCCTCTACATCGGCTGATTCACCCATGTCTTTTATTTTGGGTTCCCCAAAAGTTGCGAGCCGTAAAGGCTGCTAATTCCCGGAGCTTTACGGTATTTAGTAAATATAGTCAGTCTGACACTGCAGAACGCTATCAGCTATCAATAATTATTATTAGGATTTTGCTACCCTCAAGTTAGGAGCTACAATGCTATGCAGAAATACTTGAGACACTCTCATGATTTCGCGCCTTTTAAAACATTATTGATTTTCTATGTTTGACATCCCCTTCCCCCCTATCAATGTTGTTTTCACGTCAAATTGACGTTCCAATTTTTCGGTTACAACATTGTAATGGGGGGAGGGGGGGTCAAAAGAAATAACTTAACACCTTAAGGGGGGAAAAAATTAGAAAGGCAAAGAAGATCGTTTTTTACGAGGAGTGTCTCAACCATTTTGCATAGCATTGTAGATCAAAGTAAGAATTTATTCAATACCTTTTGTTTTGTTACATTTCTCAGATAGAATTACATTCGATTAGAGTAAATTTTTGATTTTTATGTACTGTACATTTCCGTTAGATCGTACTAAGTTTCGTTCAGCATTTGTTTACAAAAATATTGTCGATTTTGCTTTCTAGTTCGAACCACATCATTCTACATCTTAAAGACACATCGTTCAAATTTAATGACAAATAAAGCTATCATCTAGACATTGTATCAAATAAACATTATTGAAAATTTCTGTGACGCTGGAGTGGTCAAAATTCAGTGAAAATTTCTACGATTCCTTGATATCAGTGATTTTTCATTTTCATGGCTCTCAGGTCAGCACTCTGACAGATGCACTTAAAATGTGTTGAATTGCAAAACTTTTAATGAAACATGGCATTTTGGAATTTCAAATAAAGAGTATGTACCATGAGGTACCCAATTTTTTGGAAAACATTTTTTAACAAAAATTTCAGTTCCATTTTCTTTCCCTCTTGGAATTTTAGTGTTGTTTTTTTTTTGTCAAAATATGGAGAGGGCAGATTACTTTGTACATAGAGCAGTTTTCAACTGGGTGTCGTAAAACCAAAACAAAACCAATCACAAACAAAATAATGTAAGCAACAAAATGAACCAATAAGAACTTGAAGCAAAGACACGTAACAAGCGCCGAGCACGGTAAAACAGGTGACCAATTTTAGTTTTGCACCCGATTGGTTGAGTACATGTAGGTTGGATGGATGGAAACTTTATTTATCCAGGGTTGCCCATTCAGCAACTAGGCCGGTATTCATAGGGGCCCTGCATAGCTGGCACAAGTTTTTTAAGCCAGTCATAGAGCATAAATACAACACCAATAAGCAATTGCGGATTACTTTTGACACTCAATTGAAAACCGCTCTAGGTAGCGAGGTGTTACACTATTCAGAAATTTGATCAGGAATGTCTGGAGAGATGGTAACAGTGTATTTACCTGGTTAATCATGGTCTGAATGGTTTGGTTTGTTGGATGTCCATCTAGGCTTGTCCACTATCCATGTCCACTGTCCATCCAGACTTGTCCACTGAAAAATTCAAAATAGTAGGAAAATTTTCATTGATATGCTGCCACCTCATATGGCACATGCAGAGATAGTACTTGATATCAGGTGAAAATAATTTCCACGCATGCGAAGAAGTGCAGCATGAATATAAGTTTTGTTTAATTACAATTTAGTGAATTACCATGAAATTTCATGAAATTTCACTTGTACTTGTAATATATTCCCACCAGGTAAACCCGCACACAAAGCCAAATGGACCTAGATGAGTAAGATGGGAGAATCGGCCCAAGGCTTTGCGAGCGGGTAAACCTGGAGAGAATATGTTCCATCACTACGGGGAGGGGGGTGGGGCGTAATATTGTCTTGCAAGGGTCCAGACCTAAACTTTACTGAGCTAGGCTGAATTACGAAGCGGGCTGCTTTATATACAGGGAGGAGGTCTATGGTTATACCGCGCATTCTCCCGGGACACGCTGGGAATGTAAAGTAGTGTATGATTGTTCATTTATGCTTTTTGTGCATATTTCCGTGGTGAGAATAGCTCAAAATTTCAATACCTCAAATCTTCGATCTACCCTTGCAAATTTTCATCGAATTTTAGCTTGAAAGGACACTATGGTTCGCTCGAAAATTAGTCCAAAATTTGCGGACACAAAGAAAGAATTTTGTCGAAATTTGCTCTCATTACTTTCGCACAGTACTATAGAAGTCCCCATCGCTGATGGGAGGACAGGGAGGGCCAAAAAAGTCTAAACCGAAACACTCAGGGGGCATTCATGAATGCATACTGTAAATTTTATCCTTGCATAAGCGCCCCTCCTACAGTGAAAATTTGAAATAAGTGCCCCCCCTCGCATAAGTGCATCCCCCCTCCCCTCCCGGCCCCTCTGTATTTTTTCTGGCAGAGTACTATAGCCTGCGTGGCAGGCGTAGAAAGGGGAGGGGGGGAGTTTGGCGCGCGCGAAGCGCTCGAACTCCCCTCCTCCCTCCCCTTTATACGCCTGCCACGCAGGCTAGCAGAGTACTGAGACAACAAAGGTTAAGCATTAGTGTTGGTCATGCTTAATCACTTGCCAGCCATTTTTTACAATCATTGGTAATACAGAACAAAAAGATGATTGTATTATTATTATTACAAAAAGTGACCATACACATGTATCTGGCCATGATTTGGGAAAAAAATAAGTAAGTGCCATCCCTCCCTCGAATAAGCGCCCCATGTCTTATTGTCAATTTGAAATAAACGCCCTGGGCAAGATGATTTACGGTAACTGTACAATAACAGGTCGGGAGGAGGGCATATAAATACATGACCATTGTACTAAATGTCCATTGTACTAAATACCACAGGTACAGTATATATGGTGAAAATCTAAACAACTGACATAAGACAGTCAAGAAACTGACCAATAATAATATTGGTCAATTTCTGGGTTTCTTTTGTCAGTAGCAACAATAATTATTATTATTGTTAGAAATAGCAGTTGAAAATAAAACAATATTGAAGGGTATGGTTAAAGAGAGGCATACATGAATACAATGTATTTTGTGGATTTTTTACTTTTTCTCAGAATCGCTTCATTTACATGTATTTGGGCAAACAAACTTGTTAAGACGAAATCCATTAGAAAATCGAGTAATATTTATGGCCAGTGGACAAAAATCATGTACTATGACGCCATAAGCTTTTACGCTTAAACTAGACATTCATGAGCCATACCTTAACGGTATTCATGTGAAAGCTTATGGCGTCATAGTACAGGATTTTTGTCCACTGGCCATAAATATTACTCGATTTTCTAATGGATTTCGTCTTAATATGTAGTTTTCACATACCTATTTATGATACATGCTGTATATCTACATGTATTTATCAAAACCTACATCAAAACATCAATCTGTAGGATTTGGTCATAGTTAAGGAAATGTAATCTATAGTTGAGTTTGTTTGTTTGTTTGTTTTTCAGGCAAAGAAACTGATGCCAAGGGGAGATTTTTCAGGCCCACTATGCTGCTGGCCCCCAAAAAGCCCAAATTGGAATATCTAGTATTCAGGCTACAGTGTATATACCTGTATTCATTATCCTAGTGTTTTGGAAATCAGTCTCCATCACCATTCAGTCTCGTTTTTTCTTGGTTTGCTTAAAATCCTTGTTCAGCCACATCTATCCATCCTCTTCTTCGCTAGTTGGTCTGAAAAAAATAAATTGTACATGTAAAGTATAGTTCACTTGAAAGTAAAGCGCTTCCCATATTTTGTAAGCAAACGTCCGTGTAATAAGCTTTTTAAATACGCGTTTTCAGTTATGTAAAATAAACATATATGGAATGCATGATCACAGAACATAGACTATTTAAAAACATAGAATGCGAGTGATGACCAGTGATCTTCTAGCCTGCGAACAAGCTCTCGATCTTGTTTAAGTTCACGGCGCCCTCCGCAAGCGGCTAAGGCACAAGTAGACTTCAAGTTTAATATGAACCGGCGAAAGGTAAAGTTCTTAACTTGGCGTTGCTTCAGGGTTAACCTACAGTGTTTGATTGCCTTCCTTCGAGCGAGAACAGTTCAGGTCAGTTCAGCTTTGCCCGTAACCAGTCGGCATTAAAGCGAAAACGTCTCTCCCTTCAATAATACAATTGACTGTGCTTGAGCTGTCTAAATGCAGGTTCAGAATTGATCAAAAGCTTGCGAAACACTCTTGAACAAAACAATAATTGAACCGACTATCTTTTCCGTTGACCTTGGTTTCCCTGGTTTTTGTCACAATAATTGGATCTGTCATTTTGGACCAATCAGAATGCTACGTTCGTGGGCATACTGTAAAACATGGACTGGACTGGATTTGTAAAACATGGACTGGATTTGTAAAACATGGATTTGTAAAACATGGATTTGTAAAACATGGATTTGTAAAACATGGATTTGTAAAACATGGATTTGTAAAACATGGATTTGTAAAACATGGATTTGTAAAACATGGATTTGTAAAACATGGATTTGTAAAACATGGATTTGTAAAACATGGATTTGTAAAAGGTGGATTTTGTAAAATGACACCACATCGCAAGATAGTCACGAAACCACGCTTTTCCTTTGCAAACTGAGTTCGTCGGATATATTTTCTTGTAGTATTTCATTGTATTTCATTGTGCTATTGTTGAAAAGCTGCGCGGACTTTAAACAAAGTGGAAATTGAAGAATATGCTGTATAAAATTGCGACAGCTCACATTCTTTCCTGCACGCTCCTCCATGCAATCAGACGCGTACAATGTACATTGGATAGCTGTCAAATTTGCAAATTCAAGTCAACACCTCAGGAAAACCTCAGGAAACGCAAACATAGGATCGAAATTCATCAATCACAGGTCACGCTCAAAACAGAAAACGGCTATGATTGGTTTGTTGTCCTGCATTGTGAATTGCACGATTTGTTTCATTTTTGTTTTGTTTCATTCGCTTGACGCTGAGTCTCCTACGCAGCCGTTATTTGTGTCATCACGCAACGCTTCTCCCCACTAACCACATTCCTTTCCTTTTGTTTTGACCGCCGTAACTTTGACAGCTATCCGCAAAAACGTGACTGTTACCGTTTGCCGAAAACTTGCTAGATCGATCCAATTCTTGAACTAGGATGTCTGTTGTAATTATAATGAAGTTTTTTCGACATTATTCTTTCATATCATACATTTTTCTTCAGTAAAACCGTGTTTTATTTTGATGTCTGGTGTGCGTCAAATTCAAAAGGCGGCATACTAGCGTGCGTTTGACGTTTAATTCATTATATATACTAACACAAAAATATTTTTTTATTCCAACTGTTGTTTCGTAAATACAGTCGAACCTCCCGCAAGCGGACACTCTCTGGACCAGAAAAAATGTCCGCTTACGAGAGCTGTCCGCCGGCGGGAGATGTCCGTCAGGGGAGGTTCGAGTGACGTGTACGTTCAAAATAAGAAATAAAAACTCAACCTCGAAGCGCTTCACGTCCATTTATTGTTTTGCCGTACTCTCGGTTCGCAAATGTTTCCTTTGTAAGCAATTCTTTTTCACGCAAATCACAATGCAACAAACCAATCAAAGCCGTTTTCTGTTTTGAGCTTGACCTGTGATTGGAAACGCAAACATAGGATCGAAATTCATCAGAGGTTTTCCTGAGGTGTTGACTTGAATTTGCAAATTTGACAGCTATCCAATGTACATTGTACGCGTCTGATTGCATGGAGGAGCGTGCAGGAAAGAATGTGAGCTGTCGCAATTTTATACAGCATATTCTTCAATTTCCACTTTGTTTAAAGTCCGCGCAGCTTTTCAACAATAGCACAATGAAATACAATGAAATACTACAAGAAAATATATCCGACGAACTCAGTTTGCAAAGGAAAAGCGTGGTTTCGTGACTATCTTGCGATGTGGTGTCATTTTACAAAATCCACCTTTTACAAATCCATGTTTTACAAATCCATGTTTTACAAATCCATGTTTTACAAATCCATGTTTTACAAATCCATGTTTTACAAATCCATGTTTTACAAATCCATGTTTTACAAATCCATGTTTTACAAATCCATGTTTTACAAATCCAGTACATGTTTTACAAATCCAGTACATGTTTTACAAATCCAGTCCAGTCCATGTTTTACAGTATGCCACGTTCGTGGACGAACGCAGGACATTCGAGAAACCGGGCCTTACGTGCAGGCTCTCGTTTCAGCCACGCCCTCGCGCTCCGCGCTCGAACGTCACGCAATACTAAGGATGACGATCGCGCTCCGCGCTCATCGCGCGTACGCTAACTTTATTGCACCTTGGGATTTACTTTACGCATCCAACCGTAGATGTCGTGAAATACAAAAGCATTCTGGGCGATGTGTAAACAAATTAATTTTCACATCATAGAATATCGACTTTTGGGGGCCCCAAAAATGGCGGATGAACTTAGGTGAGTGCGCAATGCAAAGTGGGTGGGTCAGATTCTTTAAGCGGCCACCCTCGGGGAAATGGCCCGCTTAATCTGCTTAATAGGGGTTGGCCGCTTAATCTGGGTTTTATTTACAGTATTATACTGATATTGGGACTTTGATAGCTGGCCGCTTAAGCGGGGTTGGCCGCATAATAGGTGACCACTTAATCGGGGTTCGACTGTATTACACCTAAAAAGGTTTTAATTTTACAAAATCCCTTCCAATATAACCAGAACATTTTGGAAATGTAAAATTTCCACCCCAAAACACACAAAAACAAAACGAAGCTAAGAAGCCCTCCAAAAAAGCCTTCTGAACAAAGTTTAAGACTAGCCCAGGGCTTATTACTGAAATTTTACAATATTATTGGGGACTCTGTAACGTGTGGAAACGGACGGCGGATGGCGGACGGCGGAAAATAAAATAATAATAATAATAAATAAAATAATAATAATAATAATAATTAAAATAAATAATAATTGAAATAAACAATAATTAAAGAAATAATTAAAATAAATAAACAAAAAATAATAAATGCCGAATTAATGAGAACTAAAGCAATGCATATGGTACAAATATATTACTCATGTGAGACATGCATCAAGCCATCGACAAATCGAGAATAACTTTCATCAATCGCGAACGGATTGCGTTATTTCTTTCAAACTTCCAAATTTAACTCGAATAAATTCAACCGTAGCTTTATCGAATATCGAATGTTGATTTATCTCTTTCCATCCCCGTGAGCTGAGGTGCTAGTAAATCTGGAAAACAAAGTGACTTGGTTTTCCAGATTTACTAGCACCTCGGCTTAGTGGAAATTTAAGAGATTTAACGAAAAAGACTGCGATGGCATTTCATTCAACCAGACAGCTGACAGCTAAACAACCGCAGGATAGTCACGAAACCACCCTTGTCACGCTTGGCGTTTTCCACTTTGCAAATAATTTATTATGTATCTTCTCCTTGTAGTTTCTATGTTTCATTGCTATTGTCTGCTAAAGCGAAGAGGAAATTTCAGAAACTTGCTATAAAGTGATCGGAAAAAATATAATCTGACTCGAATTACGACTGCAGACATTCTTTGGTGCACGCTCCTCTGCCCCTGTCAAATATGCAAATTTCAGTCATGAAAAACCGTCGCAACCGTGGAAGCAAACCCGTCTTTTTTGTCTTTTTTAATCAAATCACTCAAATTTCTGCGTTGTTTTCCAGAATTACTATCACCTCTCTCGCGGGATGAAAAGAGATATTTGACATTAATCAAATCAATATTCGAATATATAAAGCTACGGTTGAATATTCGAGTGGAAGTTTGAAAGAAATAACGCAATCCGTTCGCGATTGATGAAAATTATTCTTGATTTGTCGATTGCTTGATGCATGTCTCGCATAAGTAATATCAACACACGATTATATTTATTTGTACCATATTCATTGCTTTAGTTCTCATTAATTCGGCATTTATTATTTTTTGTTTATTTATTTTAATTATTTTTTTATTTCAATTATTATTTATTTTAATCATTATTCTTTTTTATTATTATCCGCCGTCCGCTTTCCGTTGTCCGTTTCCGCACTTTACAGAGTCCCATATTATTGAGGACAAAGGAGAAAATGTTGGAACTAGTCAGGTTGAAGTTACAAAAGATTTGAATTTGCATTCTGCGGCAGTGTTAGCTGCCACGTGCAAAAGTAAAATGCGAATAGTGTGAGTGAAGTCACTTTTAGCACCTTTTAGAACATTTTAACACCTTTCGTGTTGTCTAGAAAAGGATCTTTTATGGGTCTGAATTTCCTTTTGTAAAGCTAAACACTCAAACATAGCTCAGTAAACCGATATTTTTTGTTCAAACTTTAAGTAAACAACAAACAACGGCGCACGTGCGGTCGAGCGCAGCCGTAAAATATTTGAATTTCCCCCTGTATAAATTATAAAATCGTAAACACCTTTTATGGAGTCTAATTTAACCAAGTTACATGCTTATTTAGCCAATGAAAAATAAATGGAACCATTTCAATGTTTATGAGCGGCGATTTTTGAGCTTAAAGCTTAAGCTTACCTCTCGCATGATCCATATCTTGCATTTGTCGGCGCGACAGGCGGTCTCAATCATTGTCTTGGTCGTCTTGCGACCGCTGTAGCCATTATCCTTGTGTTCAAATAACACCAAATGAGGGAAAATAGGCTTCAAAAGGCAACTTATACCAAAGAGCGCTTCTTCGTCGACGTTAATAGCGTCAAAATAGTTTACCAACCAAAGCTTCAAGCTTACGTCGCCGTCGCCATGTTGAAATCTTTCGGTCCCAGTTTTTCCTTTACGTCACGGACACGTCACGTAAGAAATACGCGGGAAAATGGGAAACGCGGCAACACGCGGCATAAATTATTCCCGGGCCACTCAAAAAATGCTCAAAAGTTGCTCGAAAATGGAAAAAGTTGCTCGAAAATGGAAAAAGGTGCTCGTAGAATACGACGTACTACTGCAGTGACGTCCTTGTTAAAAGCAAACAAACGAATAAACAAACAAATGGATACATAGCGGATGCATAGTAACCCAAGTCAGGATATGGGGTGACAAGAGAATATGAAGGGTGACCAATCAGTTCAAGCTAATAAAATAATTATTGTAACGTTCTGTTAAAAGCAAACTCTCAAATTTGATTTTGGCGCGCAGATAATTCACTATTAAGACGAGGCGATTTTACGAAAATTGCCGTCCCCCTGACAGACGACAAGGCTAATTTTCATTTACGTCATGTATATGAAAATCATATTGCCAGCAGTAAATCTATACAGCCTATGGTACGATGGCAGGTTTAAAAGAAACCCCGAGATGCAAAGTATGTGGCCTGATCACAGGCAGCCCAAGCTCTGTATTAGATTACCGGGACATGACCCTTGCTTATGAGCGGTATTGTGTTGCAAAGATGCGATTTATAAGGGTTTGTATGGGAAAGCAACGGTTTTGTTTTAGGGACTGTGCAATAATTATCAGGAGGGGGGGGGGGGGGGGGGGGTTGGAAAATGGGCTTCATGTAGCCAAATATTAGGTAATACCCCCCCTCCTAAAGGAGTGAATTTAGTTATTGCCCCTCCTCTAATCAGTCAGAAATGATGTACGACCCCCCCCCCCCCCCCCCTGCCCTTCACAGTATACACACACCTTTATACAAGTACCCTACATTTTCTCTACACGCACATGTGGATTAAAATCTTATAACAGAAAGAAGAGCTCCTACTGCATGTTTAATTGTTGGACATCCGCGTCTGGAACAAACATCACCTCCGTAGCAATGTTCAACAGAACCATAACAGAAGGAAAAGAGCATGTGTGTTATTTTCAGGTCCGGTGAAGGATAGCTAGGCCCGAAGGGCCGGAAAGTTTTTCGGTCCCCACCTTATAAATAGGTATGGATTCGCCAATGTAATATGTACTTGAAATAAAATGTTAAGCCCCACCTCTCTTGAGTGACTTATTTTACCTAGACCCCCCCCCCCTCTCCTTGCTTTGATTTTACTTTATGCCCCCCCCCCCCTCTGGTTTTCTAACCCCCCCCCCCCTCCTGGTAATTATTGCACAGTCTCAATAAAAGGTAAAAACTCGAATGTTTTATGAATAAAATTGACTTATTACCCCGTTGCTGTGTTGCATTCTTTGTTGTCTGCCCGCTTCTCAGGCCGATTTAACGCGATTTCAGCGAGTTATCGTTTTTTGGGTTTCCACTACTAAGGGGGTGATTACATGGTGAATTTCAGCCCGGGCTGAAATTCCAGCCCGGTTAGGGGGGCTGAGATTTCAGCCCGACTTCCGAAACAAATGCTCTTGAAATGAAGTTAGCGATTACATGGACAAGGTTTCAGCCCGGGCTGAAATTCATCCCGGGCTGATAATTCCAGCCTGGTTTGAGAAACCGGGCTGGAATTTTCAGCCCGGCCAAACGGGCTGAAAAAAATCGACGCAACCAGATTTACCTACAATCAACTGTTGACAAGAGATCATAACAAACTCCAAAAGCACATTTTTGAACATTTCAAATTATCTCCTCAATTTGACCACTTTCCGTAAACACAACGAAAGTAGCACTCTCTTCGCCATTCTGCTAAACATCAACAACAGTATCAACAAAGATCAGAAGATGGCCGTCACCAAATGGCTCTCATAAATCGATATCTACTCGGATTTACTCGGATATTAGAATCAGCTATTTCATTGGTTGTTCATAGTAGCCCCAATCTGATTGGTGTGACATACAAGGCAGCATGATAACATCGCTTCATGCGACGGCTAAAGCCTGGTTTTCACAAACGACGCAAGCACAAGCGCAAGCAACATACGCAGACGCAGGAACGCGTTTATCATCAGTGCCTTTTGTTTACGACAAATTAACACGTCACTGCGTCTGTATGTTGCTTGTGCTTGTGTTTGCGTCGCTAGTGAAAACCAGACTTAAGAGTATTTTTTTTTAGAAAAAAAAAAATCAATAAGGACGATTACGTCATGGGGTCACATAGGGTCAACCTCGTTCCCAGGGTCTCTCGTCTTCCCGCCCCCTGGAGCGAGAGAAGAGGGGGCGGGAAGATGAGAGACCCTGGGAACGAGGCTGACATAGGGTCACGTTTAACCGTGAGATTTCGCAACGTCTGTGATAAACCAGGAGCGCCATTAGATTAAATTTCATATCAAGCTATTACTGTTGATTTGTCCAGGATCGCCGTGATAATTATTGGCCTATTTGTAATACATTACTTTTTCGTCTACGTCACAAGATCATATTTTGAGTCACGTAATTTGTCGAACACGGAACAGTGCCGCGACAGGGAACGTCTGCGATTGATGGTGCAACAACGATTCGTACCTATGTTGCCGTGTTTTTTGCTCTTATTCAACTCTGGCTTTATATTGTGGAATTATCTATAATCCATCTTCAAAGACTGCTCAGAGACAAGAACATTGACTGTAGGCACTGTACACAAACATCAGACTTAATCAAACGGCCACAACATTTGTCACAACATTTGTTGTGAGCCGATGTTGAGACCATTTGACCACCCCTCACAGCAATGTTGTGACAACATTTATTTTGTTCCTGAAATCAGTGAGAGGTTGTTGTGGCCGTTTGACCGGGCATGATCACAACAAATGTTGTGAGAATGTTGTGACCGTTTGAATCGGGCCTTTAGGCGTGACTAATGTACTTTCCTCACTGATAGATAGATTTCAAGCAAGAAAGCAGACAAATTGTAGAAGCCCGGTTATATTTTCTTCGAAAATTCTTGTTTAGTCAGTGACACAAGCTACTCGGTAACTCGGAGAACAGACTCCGCTAAGCTTGTGTCAACCTCGTTCCCAGGTCTCTCTTCTTCCCGCCAAAAGTTGTGTCACTGACTGAATACAAAATATCGTTGAAAAAACTTTTTTCTTATTTCAAATTTTAATTTTGTTGAATAAATACATAGGTCTGTTATAGACCTCTGATAAATGTATTTAAAAATTTTCGGTGTCGTTAACCGCCATCTGGGAAGCGTGGGCTTGTTTTCCCGAACAGCGGCAGCCGGCAATGTGTAGCCGTCAAAAGTGGCCGTAAAACTGGGAATGAGAAAACTGTTCTTTGTTGTCGTTGCCAGGCAGCCAAATTCAACACGTAACCATACCACGTGACATAATCATTGCCTAGCAACAGGCAGTCAACACCCGTGTGTTTTATAAAGAAGGTCGCCGCCATCTTACCCAGGAGAAAGTAAAGTTCAGTTTTGAGTTCGCTTTACCAGTTTACTGAGAAATCAGCCATGGCTATGCAAGTATCTTCAAGGAGAGGAGAGGATCACCCAGTAGAGAGCATATATAATTTGATTCCAAAGATTCAAGAAAGGCCTCCAAAGCCTTCGATGTAAGCTTAATTTTTTCCGACGCGGTCTTCAAATTGAAGACTCCCTGACGACAACTTGAATTTCGCTGTTTTACCTTTCCGATCTGCACATGAGAATTTGTTTCCAACCTAACCTTTCTTTTCATGAACGCTTTAACCATCAGGTACCGCTCGAATTTTACTTCAAACGTGAAACAGGAGCACCAGACAAACAAACAGGGCTCGAAAACCATGGTAAGGTTTGTTGTTGTGCAACAAGCTGCGTGACTACCAAGCAATCAGGAAGGTCGTATTTCTTTATGGACTGACAATAATTGTTCTTCTATCTTTACAGGGGCCACCGAAAGTTGCTGCCACCGAACCGAAGGATTTCTTGGGAAAACACTCGAAGGAGTTTAAGCTGCCAGAAAGTAAGCGAGGGGCCATCTTTTATTGTTAAAATTCTTATATAAGCTTAATTATAGTAAGTAAGCTTATAAATTATAAGCTTACTTGCTACAGCTTGGTAATGATTTACTTGCTTTCTTTTCGTGTGTGCGATACAAGCTACTCTTTAGTTATTTTACTGCTTCTTGTTTGCCTTAAAAGTTGTCAAAGTTGTTAATATTCACACTGTATTTCAAATATTTAACCCAATAAGCTAAGCTTACAAGCTTACAATGTACTTCGCTTTATACTTTTAGTTCGCTTCAATGTCTACTACAATATCGTCATAAATTTGTTTTAATTCGAAGTACAAGCAGTAAAACAGGATTTCTAATTTTATGTACAATATTAAGTTTAAATATTTAAGTTTTACAGCATGCAAATGAAAATCAAATTCACTCTTGTCAAATTATAACTTAAAGTACATTGCAAAAATGCTAATAAGTTCCTTTGTTGTTTGTTAGAAACCGATTTCAAGTATCCGGACCATGACAAAAAGCGTCCTGCAGTTCCAAAACACACAGAGAAACCATTAATGGGATTACACTCTACCAAGAATCACATCACAACAAACGCGGTAGAAAATATCATGTCAGTACCAAAGAAACCAGAGAAGAAGTTTGCCGACACACGGGGAGGGGCCACTCATCCCCTAGAACCTTCAGGTTTGACGCCAAAATATGTGAACAAGAAAGAATATGGCAAAACACCTGCTTATCTGGAGAGAAGAAAAGCTGAAGTAGAGAGGGCTCAGATGGAGTATGATGCTTATATTCAGGAAAGATTTAGACAGGGAGCAATGAAGAACTTGACAGAAGATGAAAGGTAAGTTACCATAGTTCATTCATATTTTGGGAGTTGAAATAGAAAACGTTTTCCTTGTTTCCATAGAGTTATGCAGGGTTCAATTCCTACTGTTACCATCCCCCCCGGGACAAAGTCAGCCCTTGTGGCCCGGGGGTGGGGAATTTTGCAAGTGGTCTTGTCCCGGGGGTAGGGGGTGGGGATAATTCTAATTTTTTAAGAATTGTGGGGCGAAAATTGGCGTCGAATCACACGGGCCGACATGCACCAGTTAGCGGACTTCTTTGCTTGGAAAGCCCTCCAATTTGTAAGCGATTGGTTGGAGGAACACAATTTGTCCAAGTTTATAAAACCTGTGTTTGAAAAAACCACAAGAGAGGAGTGTTAAAAGCCAAAGAAACACGGACGAGAAACAAAAACATCGGGAGAGATGTTTCCTGACCTTTGTATGCATACGAGTCCACGTCGATCTATTTTGTAAAACGTAATAATTATTATAAATATTTCCGTCTTCTTGTGAAACAGTGCAGTTTGTTTTTAAGTGTCCCGGGGGTGGGGAATTGCCTCTTTCTTTGTGCCCGGGGGTGGGGAATAGGACTCCAAGCGAAGAAAAAATGGCAAATGCCCGGGGGTGTGCCCGGGGGTGTGCCCGGGGGGGGGGATGGTAACAGTAGGAATTGAACCCTGCATTACATGGTAACACGAGTGAAGTTTGGGAGAACGAGAAATTATGTGTAATCACAAGCCACAGGCGAGTGTTTCCACAGCAATTTCAAGTTCTCCCAACTTTCACGAGTGTTACCATACAGCACTGTAACTCTCTGGAAACACGTTTTCTATTTTTTATGAAATAAAAGCACAAAGCAATTTTCTATATGTACATGTATGTTTCCATAGAGTTATGGTAAATGATTTTGAGCCAATCAGAGCATGCATAGTATCTTGTTTATTTCATAAAAAATATTATAATATAGACTTGCTTCTGCGTGCACTAAAGCATACAGTTATTTTGGAAAGGATGACTAAAAGAAGCGTTTAAGCGTATGTGACAATGCTGAAAGTGGTCTGGGATATTATCAATAAATATTGTAAATTATATTAAAATGGATTTTACAGAATACATGTGTCAAACATACATGTACTTTCATGTTCAACCTACATGTACTTTTGTTGTTTTATTTTAATTCTCAAGTTCTCAAATTCCTTTTGTGTTTATTGATTTTATTATAGTATGGGGCAATTGGCTTTGGCTTCTTTATTTGTTATGAAAGTCTGCACGGAGGCTAGAGTGCCCCAGCATCCCTATTCGGGGAGGGGGGGGGGGGGGGGGGGGGTTAGCTACATCCTATGGGAAGCAAGATCATCTCCAGGGCCTGGTTGTTCAAATGGTGGATAATGCTATCCAACAGATAAATCATTACCCAGTGGATTGTTTTCTTAACAATTATCCACTGGATAGTGATTTATCCGATGAATAGCATTATCCATCTTTTTACAACCAGGCCCAGAAGTGTAGCATTTTTTCAGTTTACCCTGGAGAGACTATACCCTTGGAATAATCACTTATTATCCGGGGGGGGGGGGGGGGGGGTACTCAACACAGTTTTATACGGGGAGGCTCTGCCCCGAGGATGAATCAGCCGTTAGGTGCGTCTGTTTGAGATATTTTGAAAATGCCCTTTTAAACATCTAAATGACAGTTTACTACCCTACCCTTTTTATACAAATCGTGAAATCCCTCCCCCTTTTGGGCGGAGCCTCCCTGTATAGTCTACTATAGGGAGTACCACCAGGCTTATTATACATTGGTATAATAATGACCTGTGATTTTACATGTAAAATGTATGTGTAAATGTTTCTCTGTGTTGCTCATAATATTATATTGTTGTGTTCCACAGACAAGACATCCTTGATGGATTGAAAAAGAATTGGGAAGAACTTCACCATCAATACCAAGGACTTTCTGTGGTCACTGACACTGCGCCAAAGAAAGCACGGAAAGAACGTATGGAGGCAGAAATGAAACAGCTTGAAAGAGACATTGAAACAGTTGAAAAACACAGAGTTATTTACATTGCAAAACCATTTTTTAAACAACATAACATGCCTGGTATATTTTAACTTTGATCAGCACTCTTGAGAAAGTAAATTCCTTTAGCTTTATCTGCATATTATTATGTTAATTTAGTAAAATCTGTAAACAATAAGAGAGAAAACCTGCTGTTTGCAGTAACATAAAATTGTAAATAATCGTGTACAAAGTATTTTATTAAAAATTCTGTGGATGAACAATATTGTTTCTGATGTACAAATATTTACATGTATACACTCCAATTAACCCATTGACACCTAATCCGGCCAAGAGGAGACCACAGACTTGTACCACGTGTGACATCGTCACTTTTCATGCCAGAGGATGTGTTTGATATTCAACTGATAGAATAGGAAAATGTCTAACAAAGCATGCCTAAATGAGCACGAAACTTGAATTGGACCAGAGATGCACACAAAACAACTTGGAATTTTTCCTCCAAAATCACCAAAAAAACGTGACCTTCCCTACTGATTTATGCGATTTTATTTATCTGTTTACTCCTTAGTTTTAGTTTAGATTGAGAAGATAAACCCTCGAGACAGGGTTTGATCACATTTCCAAACCCCCTGAATTTCGTTGAAAATACTCTGCTGTGCGTCATATTGTCAACTTGGGGTTTGGAAATGTTATCAAATCCTGTCTCAGGATTGATATATTTCTTCCACAAGTTTTCAGTTCAGACAACAGAGTACTAAAGTCATGACGTCACAAAAATTAAATTTGCGAAATTATGGAATTTGATCAGCTATTCAGAAGAAGCATGCCAAAAAACGTCCACTTGCCAAAAATTAGCTCTCCATTTCAATTTGTGGCCGAGATATGGGCACTTCACCCTTCTAATTTTGCATCTGTTCCTTCAGTTTAGAACAGGTGCACAATTAGAGAGGTTTGTATGGGACAGTACCAAACTTTGAACCTCTATATCTCAGCCGCAAATTGCAATGGAGAGCTAATTTTTGGCAAGTGGACGTTTCTCGGCATGCTTCCTCTGAATAGCTGATCAAATTTCGTAAATTTGCAAATTTGTGACGTCACACTTTACCACTCTATACTTCAACAATTTAACAGCAATTTGTTCCGACAGTTGAGGATTCCTTTCAAAGGTATGAACTGAGCCACTTGAACTATCTTATATCCTAGCAAAGCCAATGCACTGGATTACATTATTGTCATCTCTTTTCATGAACTATCATACTTTCTTCTATAAACAAAAGCACACGAGGAACAAAACATTTTACAGTTACATAAGCAATAAGAATTACAAGAACAACAAGTCTCCAGGCATGCCATGGGATACCTAACAACAGCTCTTCAAGAACTGAAAAACAAACAAACATATTGTAATTAGAAGAAATAAAAACTTACTGACAGGAACACAATTTTTTATGTAGAATGAACATAATTTTATTATGCATCAGTCAATTCCAGCATTGCGCTGACCCACCCCCCTTTTAGGGGTTAAAATTTGTGGTTTGGTACCACTTAGGGTGTTAAGATCTAAAATGACTGCTGTTAGAGTTATTATGGTATCTTTTAGGGTATTAAGCTGGAAAAAATATATAACAGGGACTAGTTTTGTCTTAGAATTGGTACCTCTTAGGGGTGAAAATGAATTCGAGCCACACCCACAAAACAAGATTTTGGTACCTTTTAGGGGTTCTTTTCAAAATTTCTTGCGATCACCCCCTGTCATTTTTATACATGTATGGGAGTCCCTCCCCGGGATCCCCCCCTGCCAAAAACATGGGCTGTAATACTGGGGTGGGGTTGTAATTTTATCTTGGCCCAGGGGCATAAGCCTACCCCTATTTGACAGCCACATGGCCTCATAGTTTCAGACAACTCAAACATGCAAACTTTGTTGTGAACTGTCTAGCGAACAAGGGCTGGAAAAGCTTGTGGATGTTTTTAAAAATGAACATAAACATTTTCGTATCAAAAACAGAAAAGCAAGGAAAATCATACCAATGTTGTAAACTACAGGCTCAGCTAAGCTTGCAGGGTCATAAGGAACGCCTGCTCTGATGGCTGTAACATTTGCAAATTGTTCCTGTGAGCCAAGGAAACTACGATATTAGTTATTAATCAACCAATGCTAAGGAAGAGCCTGAACAGTGGCAATAGTACTGTATGTCAAGCATATACTTAATTGTGTATATTATAATATTATGGTGTAAACCAACTCTTCCTGGGATCACCCCATTTTGTCACTATAACCCTATAAAGGCAAGAAAAACAATTTACAGTTCAACTACATGAACCAGGCCACTTGGAAGAAAATTGACCAATCAGGATGTTAATTGAGAAGAAAGGTTGGCAACCTTTATCATAAACTGACCAATGATGTTGAGGCATCCAGACCGTATATCTACATCTAATTTGAATTTCTTTCTGTTGAATGCCAAAGAGCAAAAGTTCTTGTAACGACTACAGAAAACACGGCCACTGTTTGGAAAAGTGAAAGCAAATTATATTCTACTGGCTTTAATCTGCAGATCACATCTCTGTGGCAAATTAATATTATTTTGACTCAAAAATAATTTAACAAAAACTTATTATTGTGACCTTTGACACCGATGCACAAAATGTAGAAAAATGGACCGAACCCACGATACCGCAAACCCCGATGTCCCCCTGTGTGAGTTCCACTGGGTGTGACTCTGTTCCGGAGGGTACTGATAACTCCCTATAATGGACTATACGGAGAGGCTCCGCCCGAAAGGGGTAGCTTTTTCAGGCCGGAAGAATATAAAAGGGTAGGGATTTCACAAGTTGAAGTAAAGAAAAGGGTAGGGTAAACTGTCGTTTAGGTGTTTAGAAGGGCCTTTCAAAATATCTCGAACAGACGCACCTAACAGCTGATTCATTCAATATTTTACAACTCAAAATACTCAGCGTGTTGACTGCATTATTCAGTTGAAGTTTCGAATCTTCAATTCAAAAATCAAAGCAATATTTCATTTAATTTAATGAAAGCATTGGTCATTATTTAGGTGGAACACGCTGAATATTTTGACTTTAAGGGGGCTACTCAAGCAAAAAGTTTAGTAAAAGTCGTAAAACCTGTCAAAAATGGTATATAAAAGGGTACGGGGAGGCTCCGCCCCGAGGTCCAAACCCTTATAAAATGTTGTCGAGTACTCCCCCCCCCCCCCCCCCCTGGGACTCTGAACTCTACAGAGGTGGAGTCGAGAGTAACATCCAGTAACTGATGTAACTATGATTTATGCCTCTAGTAGTACATTAGCAAAATATAATCCTACCGTTAAGTCATTACGAAACACCAGTTTGTCGATGTTGAGGAGCTTCCTTGTTTTTCTTCTTTGTACAGCCTCTTGTGGAGCCAACTGAATGTAAAAATCTGTTGGTGTCTTTGAGAAACAACAACAGGTTTTAATTTATGTCCCCATTTGCACCTCCCCGTCACTTTAAGTCCGGAGTACGCCCCTCCCCCCCTGGGGTGCAAAGGCCTTTTAGGGGTTTGAAATATATTTAGCAATTTGGGGACTTTTGGGGGGTTAATTTTTTGGGAGAAATATTTTGGTAGGGACTTTTTTATGGGTTGAACACAAATGTATCGCTCCCATCTCATCTGTGCAATGAATGAAATGTCTAATTACCACTTGTAACCAACTTTGAGAGGATCACATTTCATAAACTTTAACCAATTTAATGTATTTCACAAATTCTTTAATTAAAGGGGTAAGGACCTTACTGCAAGGCCTTGTTGTGGAAGACTATCGGTTCAACTTTTAGTATTTATTTATATTTATTTATTCACAACATTTTTTCAGGGATGCTCAGTTCAGCAAAAGCTGGTTTAAATGGGGCCCTGAATTACTTAATAAATAAACAGATACAAAACAGATTAAACAAGTAGTACTTCTAAGAAAGAGGCTTAAATGCATAATCAAGTGTTTACTGACAATAGATGGCACAAGTGTTTGCTGACACAGGTTCAGGTTCAGTCCATAAACTTTTTTTTTTTTTTTTTTTTTTTTACAAAAAAGGAACTTGTATGCCCACTTGCTTTTTTCCACTGAAGAAGAGGCAGTAGCTTTGAAATGTTTGGAACTTTTTATTTATTTGTCCCAGTGCATCATACCATTAGATGGTTCAATCCTACAGTTATGTATTTGACCACAATGTTCCCAATATAGACCCTCCCACTAGTTCGGTAACATCTTCACAGCATTCTTCCATGAGCACAAGCCAGAATATTTACTTGTTTATATCCAAAAAACTGATCAGAGATAACTTACAGTTGAAGGATATGATACTCGTAACTCATAACTTCTACTTCGCTCCAGTTGTACTAAGTGGTACACAACTGTCTTTCTATGGTGCAGAACCTGATGATGTCAGTAGAATAAATAAGAGGCATTACTTTATTTTTTTGGTGGGGAAGGGGGACGTGGATCGGATGGGATAAATTTTTCTGTGGTCATTTTTGGACTTTTTTTGGTTAATTTTGTTGGTTTTAAATTTAAGGGGCCATCGACATATTCACAAGTTCCCTGCTTAATAGGGGGAGGGGGTAAGGAGAGTCCAGATTTGGATGTTAGTGTCGGCATTTTGAGCACAAAAACAAATGATGCATTTCATGTTTAAGAATGGACCATAAAGAGAAAAGATGTGTAAAGAAATGATGGTATATTTTAAGCTTGGCAGAAATATGAGAAAGATATTATTCTGTCAGTGACACAAGCTACTCGGAAAAAAATTCCGAGTTCCCCCAACAGGAGTCGAACCTATGACCTTCCGCACACCAGTCGGACGCTCTACCACTGAGCTACAGGAGACTCATTGGAGCTAAGGCCATATAACTAGGTTCAAGTGTGATAGTCCAGAACAAAATGAGAACAAACTGGGTGTGTGCTGTGATCTGTAATCTTCTTGATCTCTGAGTGTTCTCAATGTTTTTATTAATAGTATATATAACGCTGCAGGCCCGTAGACAGGATTTAGAATGGCGGGGGTGTGTTAAGACTACTAAAGGTGCCATCATACGAGCGCCGAGCGCCGAAGGGGCGAGCTTGTAGGGGGGTCCGGAGGCATGCCCCCCTGGAAATTTTGAAAGATTAGGTTGTCCGAGACTACATTTTGTGCGTTTTGAAGGCAGTTTGACATGGAACCGAACGTAAAAACATGAGTATTTCTGGAACTGTTCAGTTAAATTCAAAATGGATTTTTGACAAACAGGAACTTTATGATGAAAGAGTACTAGAAATACATATTGCGAACCTTCGATTAAAGAGGTTTTCAAGCCAAATGAGTGAATATTTGGATGAAGAAAATGACTCGCTTGATGTTGTTTTTGTCGATGAAGACCATATGTAAACACGTTCAAAGCTGCGATTGGTTTGGTTTATTGGATGAACCAGTTGATTCAGACTTCATTTTCAAACTACTACTAGAGCACAAGCACTACTATTTCACTACTATTTCACTTCTTTTGAACCGTCGGTTCACAATAGGTGGACCTCCACAGCCCGTGGAGGGGTGCGGACGCACCCATCGCACTCCCCCTACCTACAGGCCTGCGCTGATTGTTTCACATATCAGTCATACAAACTGTCAAACTGAATTCACTGTAGAAAAAGATGGGATCCACTGAAATTCCAAGTTAAGGAGGGGGAAGGGTGCTCTGACCTAAAATATGTCCAGTGGACATTACCACTGATTTCATTGCTACGTGACCTTCGAAGTCAAACCTCTGACTGTGAAGTTGGCAATACACTTCAGACAATCATGCGTAACGATATGACGAGCCATGTCTAGACGTTATTATGCAAATTTGTGTCATGTAACGCAATTGTAGTCAGTGCTGTTTTCGGACATTTCTCTCTTTGTAGACGACGACAATGGATCCAGAAAAGTTCTTTCCTTTGCAAATGGCAGTAACGAAGTGTAAAAGTAGAAAGCAGTGGCCTTTCAGTACATTACTGAAATCGTGTGTGCATGATTTTGTCGCAAGGCAGGAAAAAAGCCATATAAGGACCTATAAGGTATGCATGATTGATGGAAGTGAGTGACTATTGTCAAGTGAATTTTGATTTCAAAGTCGCGTAGCATTGAAATCAGTGGTAAGCGGGTAACTTGTGAATATGTTGACAGCCCCTAAGATGTCTATATTTGGGGAGGGAGATTAAATATATTGAAGTATGTTTTGGATATTAAAATTTATAGGCCCATTTGCACCTTCCTATGACCCCAATTGCAAAAAAAACTGTAATAATAGGCAAATAATATCACTTTTTGGCAGTAGGGTTTATAGTTGGGCAGCCTTGCGGATAAAAACCAGATGAAAGACAGTCCCTGGCCCTCCAGGTTGGGAGGTGGGGAGGATTTTTTGGAACATTCCAATTTACTATTTAGACACAACTAGTATTGAACATATCCTCTGATATATTAGTTGTGTGAAAATTGAGCCGTCGACTGCTTCACTGTGTACGTACTCCGCGAAGGGAGGTACACAGCCATACAGCCACCACTTTTTTGCGGCCCGAACAAAAGCCCACTCATTTTCTTATCTGAAAACCCTGTTAATCCGACCACCCCATTATTACGACCAACGACCACCTTTTGGAGTCCCCAGTCGTTATTTTCTTTATAAAATTATCCCATTAATATGACCAGTCAAAATGCCTGATGAGACTACTGAATGAAAACAAACACAATCTGACAATTAACAATAACGCATTTTAGTGAATGTTGTCCGGCAAAGTTGTTATTGGTCTTATTGATTAGGGTGTTCAATTTATGGCGGAATTAAGGTATAGTTGTCATGGCATTATTTAGAAGGGTGTAGCAGCATAATTTGACCCTACCCCGTTAATACGACCACCCCGTTAATACAACCACATTTTCATGGCCCAAAGGTGGTCGTATTAACGGGGTTCCACTGTATAAAGGAGTGTTCACTGTTTATCAATATTACGTCATATTTGTTTTGTTTATATTCAAACCATTAAACAAAAGAACTCTTTGTTTCAACAGCCAATAGTTCTCTGGTTGGCACATTAATAACAATAGGTGACGTAATGCTAAAGTAACATATTATAGTTTCAATGTTGTCTGTTAGTGTACATGTTTACCTGGTTTAATAGAGGCTTCTCCGGCTCCAGTCTGTCAAAAACAGCCAAAATGAACGACGATGATAAAATTATAGTGGGATAAATAAAAAACCCAGTGGCTATTCGAATTCGTACGGCACCCGTACGGCAACTTGTATTTTCTATTCATACGGGAGTCCAGAATTTTCCTATAATTTCTATGTAATTACTTAATATTCTTTCCGATCCAAAATATTATATGTTTTTTAGATGCATTAAGCGATTCTATTGAGCACTGTAGGTTTGATTCAGACTAATTTGCCAAGTCTCTGCATACTACGCGAACGACTCATTTCACGACACTTAGGCCCTATGAGACCGGTACAAACTCAGACCGGTACAAACTCAGACCGGTACGACTTCAGATCGGTCATGCCAGTTTCACTCATTCCGGTTGCTGTACCGACACGAATGGCTCGGACCGGTCTGAAGTCGGACCGCAGAACCATGTAAACACGAGCAGAATGAGTCAGACCGGTCTGAGATGATTTTTCAGACCAGCTTCATGTAAATAGAAACAAGCATTTGTATGGAGACCGATCTGAAGTCCGTACCGGTCTGAGTTTGTACCGGTCTCATGTAATCGCTTCATACTTTCAAACCGGCCTCATGTAAGCTTAATCGTACCGGTCTGAGTCGTACCGGTCAGAGTTCGTACCGGTCTCATGTAACCAGGGCCTTAGAATTTTACCGCGGTGAACGGAAATGTCACGGGACGTGACCCGTACGTACGCCGACTTGTATTTGCTATTCGTACGGGAATCTTCTGAGTATAAGTAATACAGTTACGATTCCACTAAGAATATCTTACCTTGCTTTTAAATGCTATAGTTCAACACTTTTATTAAACAGCGCCGATGCGCCGTTATTCGCTTCGATCGTCCCGTGACATTTCCGTTAACCTCGGCAAAATTCTAAGTGTCGCGAAATGAGTCGTTCGTGTAGTATGCAGAGACTTGGCAAATTAGTCTGAATCAAACCTACAGCGTTCAATAGAATCGCTTAATGCATCTAAACAAACATATAATATTTTGGATCAGAAAGATAAGTAAGCTTAACTTAATCACAAAAATTCTGGACTACCGTATGAATAGAAAATATAAGTCGCCGTACGGGTGCCGTACGAATAACCACTGGGAATAAAAAATAAAGATGATCCTTTTACCTTATCAATCCAGAGGTGTTGGGTATAGAAGTGATTAGAACAAGATTTAGGAAGACGAGGGTACGACTACACCCGTCCGCCATCTTTATGACTATGGCATATACAACGTAAATATGTGTTATCGTTGTATCCGCTGACGTCCAGTCGCAGATTCACGATTCCTTGTGTTCGGTCCGCACTGCGTGTGTTAGCCTGCGAGAGCAGACGTAATTTCCGGCTCGAGTTTCCCCGCCATACTGATTTAGATCCAAGATACAAAGCAAGAACACTCTTGGAAAGAAGCAACATGGACTGAAAGGACCATTTGAACGGCTTGCATTACACTGATCACAGCTCGTAACTGCTAGTTGAGATCCTGCGAACGAGGTTGCCACTAGATCTGGGAACGTTTATTGCAGATACATGTAGTATGCATAAACAAACAAAGAAACACAAAAACTCAATTTGTACTGTTGTTCGTCATTATCAAATTACTGACATTGCCTCGAATAATAGCCGGGGGCGATTATATTGAAAAACTGTTATGAAACCTGTGTTTTCCTGTTGTAACAATTGAATCAAAGCTTGTTTCCTATCCAAGGTGTAAACTTTTAACTTGACTGGGAAGGCTAGGAATGAAATAAAGGGGTGGGAGAGTTGGAGGGGGGTGATTATTTGAGGTGGGCGATTATTTGAAACATTTTCAACAAAGGAGGGTGATTATTCGAGGGGGGCAATTAATCGGGGGATGGCTATTATTCTTGGAAAGTATGGTAATCCCTTCTGGGTATTTTTAAGGTTTGAAAATTGATGGGATTTTGGGGGGTTTAATTTTGGTTCGGGGGATTTTTTAAGGTTTTGCTTCAAGCCCTAGGGAATTTTTTAGGTTTTAATTTATGTCCCCATTTTCTAATGCACCACCCCGTCACTTTAAATTCGAAGTATCCCCCCCCCAGAAAGTCAGTAAAACCACACGTCACAATAATAAGGTAAGGCAATTTTATTGAGAACTTTACCATAATCCTATCTTAGAATCCACTTGAAAAACCCTCGGACAAAACCTTATATTTTTAGCCATTACCGCTAATGCAATACGGCATAGCTCACAATGTGAACTTGGGGCTCCTGTGGGTCACATACAAGAGTTGCGAAAATCTGGCAAAAGCACAAAATGATTTGACTCAGTCAGGCCAAGAAAGCCTACCTTATCACAGCTGAGCAGCACCTAATTTTTCCTTGCAATATGCATGATCAAACAGGTCATGAGAATAAAGAAAATGATCACTGAGGAAAACCTGTCCTGATGTTTAAACAACATCTCCCAATAAGTAACGTACGAAATGTATGGAGACCACTGAAGAGAATTGAAATGTTGATATTGGAGGATTTACCATCAGCAGGTAAAACAAGAGTTGAAAACAACGGATGCCCTCGCAGGTTACTGTAGCTCTTTGACCCGTAATTAATTTCCACTTTCAATTCCTTTGACCATAGTCGCTGATCTCAAGCGTAGTTAAGAGGCTGACCTGGTCCTTCATGAGGTTTATCAGCGGTGAGACAACAATAACAATGTTCTTAGAACTCGGCTCGATACACGAATTACACAGGCAAGCTTGAAATACTACAGACTTTCCAAATCCAGTTGGAAGATTCACAAATATATCGCCCTTCTTTTCAACTATAAATCTCAAGGCATCCTCTTGATGCTTATTGAGCTTATCGAAGCCGAACACAGCGGAAACTTTCCTCAATGCGCTCTCCACATCTTCCGCCATCTTTTTTACACGTGTTAGCGTGAGCTCCACGCTCCACGCACGATTCACGCGTGGTACTTTTTCGGATATGCAAAGTGAATTGTGATTGGTTAACACGAATTTACGTCACGGAAATCATCTCACCAGCTCGGTTTTTCGGCGGGGAAACTCGAGCCGGAAATTACGTCTGCTCTCGCAGGCTATGCGTGTGTAGGCTTCTGGGTTGATACAGATGAAATATTTCGCCGTTAATTAATCGCGAAGTTTTGCGTCTGTATTATTATATATACAGATTCACTTATTTGCTGAATTTAAATTCTCTCTGTAGAGTGAGGTCAATACAAAATTCGCATTTATCAAATCACCGGTCTTGTATAATTCGTCGGTGTACCAGAACTGCTATTTTGTAGCGCTAATAGATTGAGACATCGAGACCATAACCAGAAGTTATTAGATTACAGTCAAAATACTCAGCGCGTTCCGCTTATTATTCGAGAATAACTTTCAATAATCGTGAACGGATTGCATAAAATCCTTTCAAACTTTACTCGAATCGAGTTAAATTTGGAAGTTTGAAAGGAATGACGAATTGAACTCGATTCCTTATTAGTGTGCATTGGGTTAGTTATTGACGTCGTAAAACACGTAGAGTGAATGGATTGATCAGATTACAAACAAATCGGTGGGCGGGAATGCAAAAGAAGCGGCCTTTTTAGAGTAGACGTTCCTCTCTTCACCCCTTCCTCCTTGTGACTCGTCCCCAGTCGTCTCTTTTGTCTCCTATTAATATTTAACGAGAGAAGACAAGACGAGAGACGCTTGCATATAATAATTAATAGGAGACTGAGAGACGGCTGGGGACGAGTCAGTTCCTCCCTCTCTTTTCCTCCTGATCCCCTCTCCTTTACTACGCCTGACTCTACGCCTGCTACGTTACAACGGGTACGCTGTTGCGCGAGCGGTCGTCAGCTGGACGTCGCGTTGTCTTAGATAAATCTCCCTATTGCGATGGATCAACGGTGATTGCTTTCCTTACAGGGGGCAACAATTGAGACTCATATTTATTTTGCTGGTTTTTATTTTACAATATTTATAGGTCTAAACAAGAGAGGATGATCTAAGAGAAGGATTCCCCATGCCCCGTGACAATTTTTTGAAATCTATTAATAGTTTCACGCCATGCTGTGGAATTTTTTTTAAATTTCCTTCTGATCGAGGATCCGACATCACGTTACTCAAACTGACCAACCATGTAGCGCTCTTAAAATAGCTCAGCTATGGACTGGGGAATGCTTCTCTTAGATCATCCTCTCTTGTGATTAGCTAGTCCACTTTTCAAAGAATCGGAGTAGTTAGTCAAATCAAGAGAATATAAAAATATATTCCCTTGGTCAAATGTATGTTATAATTTTTAAAGGTTTATGTGATGGCCTCAGTTTTTTTATTGCCAGTATTGACGTTTCTGCAGAGCGAAAATTTCAATAACCTTATTAAAGATTTATTTTCACGCTACTAACAGGAATTCCACAGGTGTGGCGTTTTTTTATTAACTTGAACATACAATACAATAACCTTTATTTTGACACGATGATAATTAAAGCATGACAATGCTTGTGGGGTCGTGTGCTATAACATTATTTTTGTTGCTGCTTTTTTACTTTTTAGATATCACTTCGTGTTGTCATCATCAGATGAATGCTCAGCTCAGTTTGAAAAAACCCTTGACGAGAACTCTATATGCTCCTGCAGGAATATATTAAAAAACGAGTAAAATTATTTCAGTGACCTGCGATCAGGCGAATTTTTCCGCGCTCTATTTTACTCTTCGTCTTTACGTGGTCGCGCCAATCTTAGCGCGACATCCGTAAAGAGAATGCAAGGAGCGCGAAAAATTGGCCTGATCGCTGGTTAGCATGGCGCTAAAATGTCCCGCCCTGCTGGTTAGGTTACAAATTGCCCGCGCGCCGCCATCTTGGATGTCATGACGTTTCATGGTTGCCCCTTTTGTTATACAACCAAAGAGCTATTATTGTTTTCTGATAATTGTGGCAACCACAATGGAATACGTCATATAATACAAAATGGCGGCGCGCGGGAAATTTAACCCCCAAAATGTCTGATATCTGTATCCAATTTTTCCGTACACTTGAATTTTTTTTTCCAATTTATTTCAAGAAATTTTCAGTTTAGACAATATTTCAAACAATTTAACGGCAATTTGTTCCAACAGTGGCGAGAAGATAATATGACTAAAAAACAGCTAGAAACATTCCCCTGCATCACTAGTACACAATTGTACTAGACGTCATAGCTGTAAAATACACTACCTAACACTCCTTACTTGAAGAGCATCCTAAGTTCTTCGAATGATAACAATTAATTAATTAAATTATTACCCCGAATTAATAACGTTTAACCTATTTTAACCTAGTGTATACATGTTTGCATTATTATGGTGATTTTGCCCACCAATAGTATAGTCAACCTCGTTCCCAGGGTCTCTCATCTTCCCGCCCCCTGGAGCGAGAAGGGGGCGGGAAGATGAGAGACCCTGGGAACGAGGTTGTAGTATAGTATGAAATGATGTTTAAATGAGTTCACTGGTTTGGCTGATCTATCCTAACCAATAAAAAAGCATACGGATCGAGAATTTTTAAATACTGCACGAGGCACTAGCCGAGTGTAGTATTAAAAAAATTCGATTTCATTATAAAATTGACTCGTACATGTATTTACAGATAACACAGAAGCAACAGTGCTTCAACACTTTTAATATTCAACTTGAGCATGCTGAAACAGTAATGCTCCGAAACAAATATTTCACGTCGACCGCACACAAATAACAAGAAAAATCGTGACTATTATAGAACATGGAAAATCATCTTCTATTTGGTAAATAATGAACTTAATTCGACCAATCGCAGCGCGCGTAAGCATTTCAACTCGCCCTCGCATGTCAAAGTTTGAATGTTTGAACAGTGATGTTGTTGTTATGACGTCATTTGACTAGAACTGTCATTATCCAATTCTGTTTTCATCCTTTTTTGCCAGTGTGTCGAAAAATAATCATTGCACTAATTAGCATGAGACAGAAAAATCTAAGGGATTATAGTAGTTGAAGCTGCTTTTCTGTATTTTTTTGTACCTCAGTACGCTAAGCGAGGGCTGGGAACGAGAGCGCAGAGCACGAGTAAGAGTTGGGAACGAGCCGAGCAGGCGGAAACGACTGGGGACGAGGCAGTATTTATAGTCAAATGACATAGCATTTGGGATTGAGATTTCAGATTTCTGCATTTCGGTTTGATATCGTAAAATAATATGTATAACATCTCCCGAAAACAAGAATTTTCGAAGAAAATATAACCGGGCTTTTTTTATCAAGCAAGCAAGCCGTTTTACCTGCTTTCTTGCTTGAAATCTATCAGATTAGTCACGGCAGTCACGCTGAAGTCTGATGTTTGCGTATAGTGTCTACTGTCAATTTTCTTGCCTCTGAGCAGTCTTTGAAGATCATTCCTCAATATAAAGCCAAAGTTGAATAAGAGGAAAAAAACACGACAACATAGGTACGAATCGGTGTTGAACCATCAATCGCAGACGTTCCGCGTTGCACCATCATCATTCGCAGCTATTCTAGTCACAGTTCGACAAATTGCGTGAGTCAAAATGTGATATTGTAACGTAATGGTTGTTATTTATAAATCTTCTGCATACAAGGAAGTGAATTGCTGCACCAACACGAAAAAGTAATGTATTTCACACTAAATAAACAGCAGAGTATTCATGTTCAAATCAAAAGTAATAGCTTGATATGAAATTTGACCTAACGGCGACCCTGGTTTATCACAGACGTTGACTCATGTGACCCCATGACGTAATCGTCCTTATTTATAAATCTGCATTTCTCAGCAAGTTTCTGTTTTTCTCAGAAAATATACGGAAAAGATATGTATTTCACACAAAATGACAATTATTTAACAGGACAATATTCATAAAATATCATTTAGGCAAAGGATGACCCTGGCGAAATCTAACGTAGCCTTGATAAAAAAATTGATCTAATGGCGCTTCCAGTGTATGTGATGTACGTACGCACCTCACAGACAATCTCTTCAAGTCACGATTCGACGTGACCCTATGACGTAATCGTCCAAATATAAATCTGCACGTCTCAGCAAGTTTCTGTTTACATAAATCTGCGAGTCTGGGCAAGTTTCTGTTTTCCTTTTCGGAAAAGAAATGTATTTCACACAAAACAAACAGGACAATATTATGACCCTGGCGAAATGTAACGTAGCCTTGATAAAAAATTTGATCTAATGGCGCTTCTAGTGTATGTGATGTACGTACGCACCTCACAGACAATCTCTTCAAGTCACGATTCGACGTGACCCTATGACGTAATCGTCCAAATATAAATCTGCACGTCTCAGCAAGTTTCTGTTTACATAAATCTGCGAGTCTGGGCAAGTTTCTGTTTTCCTTTACGGAAAAGAAATGTATTTCACACAAAACAAACAGGACAATATTATGACCCTGGCGAAATGTAACGTAGCCTTGATAAAAAAAAAATTGATCTAATGGCGCTCCTAGTGTGTCCACCTAGTAGTGAGTACAATGATTTAATATTTTGACGAGTCAAACTCACCGACGTTGCGAAATCTGTACGCCGCTCCGATGTGTTTACGCGGTCCTAAATTAATATCTATTTGGACCAGTCCAACTTTCACATAGGCTCGATTTCCGCCGCTCTCTCGAGTCCGGGCTTCGTTCTTCCCCGAGAAAATCTTTCACAAGGCGAATACATTCATATATATTCATACTCACCCCTAGCTCTCCTCCTAGCACTTTGGCGGAGTAGAGGTATAAGAGATCGACGACAAAAAAAAAAAACAGAAGCTATTTTATTAACCGGGCTGGGCCCCAGGCCCACGCCCGGTTAATAAGCCACCAAATCTCAAACGCAAAATATAAGCCCATGGATTTATATTTAGATGTAACTTTTAAACGGTTACAAGCAACTGATTGCAGAACTTGTTCACTGTATCAGCACCGTAGGAAAAAAGATGGCGACGGTACATTTTACCACAATACCTTGCGAACCTAACACAGCCAATAGGCACACCTGGAAGCCATATTTTTGAGAAATTAGTCCCTGTACTAACAACATTGTGTATGCTAGGTTTGAAGTTTTTAGAACTTTTCTGTGCGTTTTTATGAGCGTTTTTAGGGTTTTCGTGCGCTAAGAATTGTGGGTGAATGTACCAGTCGCCATCTTTTTTCTTACGGTGGATTGACGAGTGTATTATACTTGTTTTGAATTTCATTTCCTTATGCTTTATTATTGTGTACACCTAAACATTTTCAGACGCAAAATCCCTTCCACATACCGTAGCATTCCGAAAGTAACGATCCCCCAGAAAGTAGCGGCCCCCTTCAAAAAAGTTTTACCATTCAACGTTTCAAGTAATGCGGAGTGGTACAGCGAATACCAAACAATAGTCTCCAATTTTCATGAACATGCAATGAAATTACTAGAACGTGTAAAACCTTTGACTCTAATACTATAGAAAAATTCATTCCAAATAATTGTCAACTTTTTGGCATTACCGGTACGTTTTGAGAGCTCAAGATTTCAGTTTGGCATTAATTTTTTCAGTTTTCACTTTTTGAAATTAATCTAAGGTTATTCGTCATTTTGGTTAAAACATTTATTTTTGTACATCTGTTTACATTTCAGTTTTTAGTAGGTTTAGATTTCAGTTTCATTAATATATAAACCAATGACAAGTTGATCTAACGACTACATTCACAGCAAAAGCAAACGTGAGAATGGCGGCCGAACGTCAATCTATCGGCTTGAGAGCATTCTTTGATTTGCAGCTCGAAAAATCTTCCAGTGAACCCCTCCTCACCAGAGCAGACCAGAGACGGGTATGTTTGAAAATTAATGGCCATTTTTATTACCATTATTACCATACCATTTTGTGTAATTTCGATATGTTGCGGCCAGTGGCAAGTGGCGGTTAATTTGGACATCTCTCTACTTGCGCCAGCCCACGGTGAGGCCAAGGCAAAAACAGACCTTCTCTTCTGTATCGAGTCAAAACTATTTTGTTACCGATCAACGAGCGTTTCCTTCTTGATTACGTCATAGCGATTTTTCGTACTCTAATATAGAATAGCTTGTAGAAAATCCGTCGAAGCTTCATTTTAAACGTTTGCAGTTTTTTAGAAATTTCATAATGATTTTATTCGATGATCGAGCTTACCCGGTTAGTCCTTTCAGAATAGGAGTTACATGCAATTTTCTCTAGTTAATTTATAATTATCAGTAAACTTTGTCGCAATACAGCACATTTCACGTTTCAGGTCGAATAAAGATAAAATATATGGAACCGAGATCGATCGAGTGACCAAGACAAAATAATCTCTCAAATCCTTCGGTCTATTAAACTAGTAATGTTCATTTAATATTAATTTTATACCAATTATCGTCCTCGCACCTTTTTTGGTGGCACGATTTATTGACAAGAGAGAATTTTTCGATCGCTCAGTGCAATTTTACTTGGGCAGGTCTTTACGTCTCTTTCAATGAATGTTGAAGTAATTTGAGAAAATGATGTAGTCTGGAATGGAATAGCATCCCATCCAGAGGGTGTAGCCTACGTTAACCTGCCACGAAAATCGTGGCCATTATTTAGTTTCATTATTAACGTTGATCCAACGGACAACAGCTACATTAACAAAAACAGAAACTGAGAATGGCGGCCAAAGTTCAAATGGCTTGAAAGAGTTATTTGTTTTGCTACTCGAGAAATCTGTCAGGAAATCTTTCCTTATCAGAGCAGACCTAAAAAACGTGTGTTTGAAAATTAACGACCTCTTCGTGTAACGTTTTAAGCTCGAAAAATCTTCCAGTGAATCCCTCCTCATCAGAGCAGACCAGAGACGGGTATGTTTGAACATTAATGGCCATTTTCTTACCATTCTTTTGTGTAATTTGGACATCTCTCTACTTGCGTCAGCCCACGGTGAGGCCAAGGCAAAACCAGACCTTTTCTTCTGTATTGAGTCAAAACTATTTTGTTACCGATCCACGAGCCTTTCGTTCTTGATTACGTCACACCGATATTTTGTACTCTAATATATAATAGCTTGTACAAAATCCGTCGAAGCTTTATTTTTAACGTTTTCAGCTTTTCAGAAATTTCATAATGATTTTATTCCATGACCGAGCCTAGTCCTTCCACAATTGGAGTCACGTGCCATTTTCACAGATATTTTATAATTATCCGTAACCTTTGTCGTAATACAGCACATTTCACTTCTCACGTCGAACTGGAGGATAAGTTAAAATAATAATGTTCATTTAATATAAAGCTTATACCGTCCAATTATCGTCCTTGCACTGCAATTGTTTGGTGGCACAATTTATTGAAAAGAAAGAATTCTGAAAATTCTATCGCTCAGTGGGATTTTTAGCTCTTTGTGGAAGCACATTTGGGTTTGAAGAATGGAATAGCATCCCATCCAGAGGGTGTAGCCTATGTTAATCTACAAAGAAAATCGTGGCCATTATTTAGTTTTTGTCATTTGGGTTTCGACATTTGGTCACATTTCATGTTTTTCCATTTAGTGTTGTGATTTTAGTTTTATCGATAAAAAGCATAAAATTAAACGTTGATCCAACGGACAACAGTTACATTCACAACAAAAACAATAACTGAGAATGGCGGCCGAAATTCAAATGGCTTGAGAGAGTACTTTGTTTTGCTACTCAAGAAATCTGACAGGAAATCTTTCCTTACCAGAGCAGACCTAAAACTGGTGTGTTTGAAAATTAACGACCTATTCGTGTAACGTTTTTAAAAATTAATTTCGCTTTACTTACGACCAATGGCAGTGGCGGCCACTGCAAGATTGACTTCGTTGTCCTCGTTGCGCCAGAGTGAGGTTGAAAATATTATAAATTAATCTCATTAGTAATTAATAATGGTTTAGATATCTGATCTTACAGCACTAGATTTTGTACGATTTTATTTCTGTGTTTACTCCTTAGTTTCTATTTCGATTAATAAGATATTTCGGAATTGAGTAAAAAATACTCCGCTGTGTGTTGTATTTTCAACTCTCTTCTCGGTGTTTGGAAATCGGATGAAACACTCTCTCTCTCGCGGCGTTTGATATATTACATCGTATCGAGTGAAACTATTTGATTACCGATGAACGTTCGTTCTTTATTACGTCATGAACGTCATTTTGTACTCTAATAAACTAATACGTGAATGTTTCTTTTTAAACGTTCGCAGCCATTCAGAAACCTAATGGTGGATATTGAAATTTAAAACCTAAATGTGGATACTGAAAAAGAAAACCTAAATGCGGATTCTCGAAATGAAATGTACAACCTAAATGTCGAAAATAAAGATGGCGAACATTTGTGACGTCATTTGGAGACTCCATGCAGCCAAAAATTATGACAGAAGACAAAAGGAGTTTCCGATTTGAACGTTTGAAGACAACTACGCCCATTATTTTTCAGTTTTCACTTTTTGAAATTAAGCTAAGGTTATAAGTTTTTTTTTTCGCCATTTTGGTTAAAAAAAAAATTATTTTTGTACATCTGTTTACATTTCAGATTCCAGCATGCCATTTAGGTTTAGATTTCAGTTTCATTGACAAAAGTATCATGATATAAACAAATGACAAGTTGACCCAGCAGCTACATTCACAGTAAAAGTAAAACACGAGAAAGACGGTCGAGCTTCAATTGTCTTGAGAGAGAGTTCATTATTTTGCTGCTCAAAATATCTGCCAGGAAATCCCTTCTCATCAGAGCAGACCAAAGTCGGGAATGTTTGAAAATTAATGACCTTATTTCTTTACCTTTCTTTTGTGTAATTTCGATATCTTGCGACCCTGCTTGCGACCAGTAGCAATAGCGACACGGGGAGACTAAAAATACCGTTTCTTCTGTATCGAGTCAAAACTATTTTGTTACCGATCAACGAGCGTTTCCTTCTTGATTACGTCATAGCGATTTTTCGTACTCTAATATAGAATAGCTTGTAGAAAATCCGTCGAAGCGTCATGTTAACGTTTGCAGCTTTTCCGAAATTTCATGATGATTTTATTCCATGACCGAGCCTAGTCCTTCCAGAATTGGAGTCACGTGCCATTTTCACAGATATTTTATAAAATTATCTGTAAACTTTGTCGCAATACAGCACATTTCACGTACAAAGATAAATTGTATGGAACCGAGATCGATCGAGTGACCGATACAAAATAATCACTCAAATCCTTTGGTCTATTAAACTAATAACGTTTATTTAATATAAATCTTATAACAATTATCGTCTTCGCACCTTTTTTGGTGGCACGATTTATATTATACAAGAGAGAATTTTGAAAATTCGATCGCTCAGTGCAATTTTACGTTTAAGTCTTTACGGCTCTTTCAATGATTTTTTAGCTCCATGTGGAAACACATTTGGGTTTAAGAAATAGGTTGTGGCGAATTGTTGACGTAATCTGAGAAGAATGAGTTTGGATAATCTGTAATGGAATAGTATCCCATCCAGAGGGTGTAGCCTACGTTAACCTGCAAAGAAAACCGTGCGCAGTTTTTGGCATTTAGATTTTGAATTTAGTTTTCGACAGATTTCAGTATTTGTCATTTATTTTTAGATTTCAGTTTCATCGATAAAAAAAATTAAAAAGTTGCTCCGACGTACAACAGCTACATTCTCAGCAAATGAAACAACAGAAAATTGTGGCCGAAGTTCAAATGGCTTGAAAGAGAAATCTGACTGGAAATCTTTCCTTATCAGAGCAGACCTAAAAATGGTGTGTTTGAAAATTAACGACCTCTTCGTGTAACGTTTAAAAACAAATTATTTTCGCTTTACTTGCGACCAATGGAAGTGGCAGCCACTTCAAGTTTGACTTCACTGTGCTTTCTGCCCCAGGGTTAAGCCCCGATCAACATTTGTTGAGAGCCGATGTTGAAGCCTCTAAACAATGTTGAGAGGTATTGTGACATGTTGAGACGAGTTTAAATTCATTTAAACTTTGTCTGAACATCTTCACAACATTTCTTTTGTTCTTGAAATGTTGAGAGGTTATTGAGACGGAGTATGGTCTCAACATCTCTCAACATTCTCTCAACATGATTCAACAAATGTTGAGACAAATGTTGTAACCGTTTGATCGGCTTTAGGTGGAAAATATATTTCTTAAACTCATTAATCAGATGAATAATTCAAACCATGCTTTGGATATCTGATCTAACAGCAGATATTTTTACGATTGTATTCCTTTGTTTACTCCTTAGTTTAATAAGATATTTCGAATTTCGTCAAAAATACTCCAATACGCGTCGTATGTTCAACTCTCTTCTCGGTGTTTGGAAATCGGATGAAACACTGTCTCTCTCGTGGGAAGAAATTATGGTATATTGGACTCCGGCGTGTTCGATATATTACTTCGTATCAAGTGAAACTATTTGATCACCGATTAACGTTCGTTCTTGATTATGTGAAACGTCATCAGTTTGTATCTAATAAATCCGTCAAAGTTTCTTTTTAAAAGTTCACAGCCGTTCAGAAACCTAACGGTGGATACTGAAATTTAAAACCTAAATGCGGATGCTGAAAAAGAAAAGCTAAAAAGGCCATACTGAACAAGAAAAGCTAAATGCAGAAACTGAAATTGAAAAGCTAAATGCGGATACTCGACATGAAATCCGAAAATAAATTTTGCGAACATTTGGAGTGGAGTTTCTTTGTGACGTCATTTCGAGATGCAGTTTTCAGTGTTTTGAAAGGCTGCCGATGCTCGTGAAGTTTGCACTGAATTGAAGTTTATTCTAATAACTTAATATCGCTTGTCACCTTTCAAGTTTTTTTTCGTCAATAGAAATTTGACAAGGCTGTTTATTATATGGCCGAAAAACCTGTCACAATGGTTTCGTGAGCGAATAAAAGGGAGACTCTACGAACACAGTATTGCGTCTTGCCCAAGTTTGCCAAAAATCAACATAACAGTGGTGTTTGGGGAATATTTTGTATGGGCTGACGTTTATCGGGAAACAGTGGCTAAATGTATTTTCAAACTAAATTACAACCGTCAGTTTACTGAGCTGGTCCAAAACAGTTTGTTTTGTCGGCTGACCTCGTGTTGTGGCGTTTGTCTGTTCTCCTCTTTAACTTTTTCCGTGAAATTTCATTCTCCTTGTCTTTCGGCTCATAAAGTATAATGCGGGATTCTCATCATAATTCATATTTAGCTATATTTGTTGTGCGAAAGCGACATAAGCGGTGGATTCGATCCTTGCACTTCTTAACTCGATGTACTCGTAAAAATACGAGTAGCTCAGCCAACCAAATTGCAGCATTTGCATTATTAGTAAAAATCTACTAGTATACTAATGCAAATGAAACAATCTGATTGGCTGAGCTACCTCGAATACTGTCATTCATTGGTATGCAGTGACTGGAGGTTGTGTACAAAATTGCGGTTTCTTCTCATTTTTCCAAAGTTTCGGAGGAGGATTTAGAGTTATTACTGGACAATTGTTGTGATTTTTACTAAAACAATTAGATTATTCGCTCTCAATTTCTATGATGAGATAGTTGATTCGGCCTGTGGCCTCATCAACTATCACATCATAGAAATTGAGAGCGAATAATAGTTGTTAAATAACACAAATATGTCAAGATGACATAACGTCGTTTCTTTTATATCACTTATTTTAATTTTCGGTAATTAAAAACCAATAATGAATACTTCATTTATTTCCAAACAGTTCATCTAAGGCTGTCAACATGAGTTTCGTTGACTACTTAAGGAAGTTTGAAGGTATGTATATATATGGAAGGTTTGAAGGGATATTCCAATACGCATGAGCAGCTGTAGAAATCGACAAAAAACATACAGTTGAACCTCTCTACAACGTCCACCCTGGGGCCTGCCCTGGGGCGGAATTAGTTGGCCATTTGTAGAGAGGTGGCCGTTGTAGAGAGGTTTCAATAAGAGTGAAAAGTATGGATAGACGTACGATTGGGACGAAAAATCCTGGCCGTTGTGGAGAGGTGGCCGCTATAGAGAGGTGGCCGTTAGTGGAGGTTCGACTGTAATAAAATGTACGTAAAAATGCTTAATCCTAATCGCCTAAAAATCTAATCGCATTACACGTAAAACAACGTTAACGTACACTTTTAAACACGTTAATCAGGGTTTAATTATTAGTCTATTACAGTAATATCTTGTTCGAACAGTGGTTGATTGCTCTGATAATGGTCAGCTAGGGGTGATGGTCGCCCTTATAATACACATGTACTTACTTACTTACTTACTTACTTACTTCAAACGTCGAGCTACAGTCGTGTCTAATGTCTAACGTATATTCTAGGGATCCTATTAAGTTCGACATTAGCGCGACTGTAGCACGACTGTGGCTCGACGTTGATTCAAACGTCGAGCTAGAGTCGCGCTAACGTCGAACTTATTTTATCAAATGAGTTCGACAAGACGATAGCGCGACGTTTGAACCGGGCCTAGCTAGCTAGCTAGCTTGCTTAATCCTCTTCGTGTAAGTTCATGTACTTTCATTTTATTTTGGTTTAGCATTTGCAGAGGCTTTCAACGATGAAGGTGACAGTGAATACAGAGAAGGAGAATATAACTGTGCCATTGTCTGTTACACCGAAGGAATCAAAGCTCCCCGCAGTATCAATAAAAATCTTTCTGCCAAGTTATTTACAAACAGAGCGAAAGCAAATCTCCAATTGGGTGAGATTTTTTTGTTTTTATTTGTTTCAATGTTTGAGCCATTTTCTGTTTGATTTTTCCCCGTAAAGTTGAAAACATGCTTTCTTTCAAAAACTCATTTTGGCAGGGAATTATCAAGAGGCCCTCAGTGATGTAAAGACCGCGAGACAATTCCAGCCAACTTATATGAAGGCAATAGAAACAGGTAACGTTCGGTACATGTAACATGTTTAAAACGTTTAAATTGATGCAGTTGGTTGACCTGGGTAACACACTGCCCCAGCACTATACATTTGGATTAAGGGTCTGTTTATATGGAGAAAAGTTGTCCTTGGTACCCCGGGCGAGAGAACTTTTCATCACATTTCTTTATAAATAGCAGTGAACCATTTGCACGAGAAATCACAGAGTTGGCTCAGGGGGCAGGGTGACCCTGGGTGGAGGGTGTTCAACAAGGCCATTAAGCAGAAGGAAAAGAGCATGTGTAATTTTCAGGTCCCTGGTAGCCTGAGATCAGGCTCCCATTCTAGGGCTGTGGGGACGAGAATGTCAGGCTCCTAGAGAAAATCGGCGAGCGAAGCGAACCGAGCGCGGACTGGGGCGGGAACGAGACGACGTTCCCGCCCCAGTCCGCGCTCGCCAATTTTCTCTAGGAGTCTGATCTCAGGCTAGGTGCGTCCCTGGGAGGGAGACCTCTTGAAAACGACTATGAACTAGCGCTTTATGGGATACTGCAACTGGAGTCCATTGAGGAAGAAAGTTAGTCTCTGTTTACCTCAAAAGTGGACAAAGCTTGCTTGCGTGATCTGCTGCATTCAATTTTGAAAAAGCTGCAGAGCTTGTTATGGATTAGGTTTTGCAACCTTAAAGAGAAGAATAGACAATCATATTGCAATGGATTCAATTTGAAATTGCAGTTCAGCCACAGCTAACAGAACATCAAGCCTTCAGTGAGAACTAATACATGTCTCTTTTGCTGTTATAATTCATAGTACTGGTTATGACAGGAGTTTGTGTCGTGTTTTGAAACGGGAAGCTTTAATCAGCCTTGCAGAAAATATAGTGCATCAAGAGAATATAAGGGATATCCTCTTGAGTGCATTTAATTGGGTTTAATCTCAATGTTTCAAATATGCACTTGAAATCAAATTTGAAGTCCCCCCCTCCTTAGTGACTTACTTTACTTTGAGTCCCCCCTATCCTTGCTTTGATATTTTGCTTTATGCCCCCTTCTGGTTTTCCAAACCTCCCCCCTCCCACCTGGTGATAACTACAGAGTCATTGTCGTACTTTTCGGGACATCGAGATAACGACCTAGAAAATAAAGTACACATACATTCTGTAATAACGACGTTAAGTGATTATCTTCTTTTTTAATACTGGCGTTTTAGGAGCAAGTGCCTATAAGGAGCTGGATCTATTAAAGGAAGCCATCAGGTGGTGTGATGAAGGATTAGCCGTATCCTTAATAATAATAGATGGTAGAGTGGTGTTCTCAGTTACTAAACTACAGTAGACTCCCGCTATCTCGAACTCTCAAGGGGAATGAAAAACAGTTCGAGATAGCGAGGAGTTCGAGATAGCCGATAGTAAATGACTGAAAAACAAGGGCAAGGGGAATGGGTTGGAGTTCGAGATAGCGGGGTTGTCGAGATAACCGAGTTCGAGATAGCGGGAGTCTACTGTACGTATTCCAGGACCAGTGGTGTGTTTTTTCCGCCATTTTGTTACTAAAAATAGCACAAAATGGTGAGAATTTCCAAATTCAACTAATCCTCAGTTTTGACAGAAATGAGAAGTTTTAGTTTTCTCTTCAGTTCTGAAGTTCTGGAAACATGCCCTTTGAGAGGCAATAACTAAATACAGTCGAACCTCCACTACCGGCCACCTCTCTATAGCGACCACCTCTCCACAACGGCCAGGATTTTTCGTCAAAATCGTACGTCTATCCATACTTTTCACTCTTATTGAAACCTCCCTGCAACGGCTACACTCTCTACAACGGCCATTTAATTCCGCCCCAGGGTGGCCGTTGTAGAGAGGTTCAACTGCATCTCAAAATGACGCCAACGTCATAACGTCACTCTTCCGCAAAAATACTTAAAATGAAGAACAAAAAAGGCAAATTCCTCTGTAATGAAAAGATCTGTTCAATTTAAAGTTAAAACGGAGAAAGTTATTCATTTCTGGCCAATTTTCGAGTCGCATTAGAGCGCCGTGATCTCTGAATTTTCCTGTCTGGCAACTAAAAATGCCATGTATGTGTTGAAATATCAATAACATTGGTTCTTTTCTATGAAAATGATGTCTTTTTGTTTGGCCATCTACTCAACTACTTTTAAGTAGGAATTAAAATTCCTTGTAGCCTATTCAGGGATGTTTTTTTTAAATCCCTAATGTTTTAGAAGACGTCACATAATAACTTGTACGATCACTTTGGCATAAATTATAGCATGCTCCACATCTCAGGGATTATATAAAAACAAGACGCCTGGAGGCGTTCACGCGGGATGTTTTGATGGATGTAAGCATTTAAAAGTTTGAATGGCTACACACAGTTACAATATTTTTAGACTTTGAAAATAAATAAAAATGCGACTGCAAACACTCAGTATAATATTAGAAACGCTGTTATTTGTACTATCTAAAAAAAAGATAATAGAATGGGGTTCGCGTGAGTTGGACACTGAGTTGGAGGAAGAGGTCCCAAGTGGAGCAGTGTTTGAATAACAATACAAGTAATATAAAGAAATAGTAGCAACATATTTTGGCAATAAATCCTCTGTTGTCTCGAAGGGCCTTTAGGCTGCTAAAACCTATCAAACAAATGGAGAAAAAAAACCATGATCAAACATGTGAAAAGAAACGAATATAACTCGAAAACAGTAGTGTGAACTCGTGCTGATCACTCCCGCGAAAATAAAAGGACATGTCACGAAACACGAAAAAAGCTACAACTTTAAGTCCAATTTTGACCGTTAAAACGGCGGGGCCCGTCTGGGCCCGCCGACCTTTTCATAAAACTTAACTATCCAACTACATTTCTGTGTAAAAATAATCTAAGATACTGATCACTAGTAGCAAAGAAAACGCCATATGTATATCCATGTTTACGAATGATAAACACAGGTTTCCAAGACAGCTCGGTTTTCATTGATAAATTTTGATACGAAAAATACTTACCTGGACTTATGACTTGAACCATAGCTTGCTGAGGTAATCCTCTAACAGATCTCCGAAAATGATGAACTGAATCGCTCGATAACAGAAGAAATCCACCAAAAAAGGACGAGCTATCCTCACTCACAACTCAAAAACACGGCCGCCATTAGTATCGCCCAGCTGACGCGTGATTGGACGAATGTAGTCACGTGAACCGTGTCCCGCGGGATACGGGAAAGTTTAAAAAAACATTCCAATTTGCGACGTCGATGAAACTTCAACGTGGGGCTGCCACAGGCATCCCGCGTAATAATGGTTGCGCGGAAATTTCTCTTCAAGTGTTCAATAGCAGTTATTACAGATGTCAGCGGTTTGACATGCAAACGAGGCGAAAGGGTCAATCTGGCATTGTATTGGCCCATTAGCCTCATTTGTAGGCTCGATTACCAGCCGCTGTTCGGGAAAATGAGCCAGAACGAAGACCGGACTCGAGAGAGCGGCGGAAATCAAGCCTAAATCGTTTGCATACTTTTTAAAAACAAAAGAATATTTGACCACGGGCTCAACTGTAATAACAGCTATTCGAAATGTTGTCCGAAGGTCATACGAACATTTCCGAACATTTTCCGAACTTTACGAAGATTACCGAAGTTTGCTGAAGACGTTTCGACTCCATATCGACAAATGTTAGCCCATTCCGCATTGAAACATGGCAAACTCGTGTGCAAACGTGACGCCATCGATATCTTCATCGATATGTTTGTGATGGAAAGATATCCTATCTTTTACAGTGTAAAGCCTGGCTTTCACTAGCGACGCAAGCACAAGCGCAAGCAACATACGCAGACGCAGAACGCGTTGATCATCAGTGTCTTTTGTTTACGACAAATCAACACGTTACTGCGTCTGCGTATGTTGCTTGCACTTGTGCTTGCGTCACTAGTGAAAAACGGGCATTAAGGCCCGTTTCAAACGTCGAACTTTACATGTGCCGAACCTAATACCTATAATACCCAGTTGATTCAGACGTCGAACTTAATTGTCAAAGTGAGCATTTAGTTTCTGAGGTCAGCGGCTATTGTTTTCCCCGGAAGATTCAAAATGGTGGACAAAGACGCGGGAAAGATGAATTCTAAAACTGAAGAGCTTGTTTTTCTTGCCAATGCCATCAGAGAAAGCAGAAGAAGGCGTTTCAACATGCAGTATCTTCCCTTCCCATTTTTTCTTGAAAGCACCACTCGCAGTGCGCCACTGAACTGCCCACTTTCCAACCCACAACACTTTCGTCATTTTCAAATATCGAACACCGCATACAAAAGTATTCGTAGCAGCTGAGACAAGTATATTTAGTCGTTTCCAAACAAGAGGAGCAAGAACCTTCATCTTTTCCCGCCATCTTGTTTGGATACAGGCTTTGTGCGCATGCCATGTAGATGACTAAATCTTAAGGAATTAAATATTGCAAAAAAAACAAAAGTTTGAAAAACTTCACGATTAAAGGAATCAGAGCATGGGCAAATATTGAAACCGCAGCCTCACGTAATCTAGACTACGAGCAGTCCCTCGTCCCCTTAATTTGTCGAGCGAGAGGAAAAATAATAAACGAGCTCAATATCTATTTTTTTTGAAAAAAAAAAAAAAAAAAATGAGCACCTGATAATATATCTACATGATCATAAACTCCTGGGTGCGCTTGTTCAAAGTACGATTAACTGAGCTAATCCTGGATAAATGTGGATTTGGATTTCAGTTTTGTAACTTTTCAGTGAGGTTTTCTGTTTATATTTGTTGTCCTTCAGTTTTGATTTTGACTAACCCCAAATATTACATAACATTAGCAGTGAAAAACACTTTTATACAAGAGAAATTGATGCCTCGATTGACTTTAATCCAGGGTTAGCGTTAATCGGGTTTCGAACAACCGGCCCCTGATCTACAGGAGTTTCGACAAGCCTCGTTCCCAGGTTCTCTGTTCATGGCGCCTCCTATAGCGAGTAAAAGAAAGACCCTGGGAACGAGGGTAAGTTCAGACCAGCTGATTCAGATTACTTGGCGTTGTTGTTCGATTCACCAGCTTTGCCAGGTCCTGCTCCGAGTTGAAGGTTCTTCATTCGGTTAATGGCTGCCGCAGCATTTAAAAGCTTGCTGTAAGTAAAGAGAAATCACATTAACCACTTATAATCAGCCGCAATACGAACATTCAAGGGGGGAGGGACAGGGGAGGGGGGCGGGGGTCTAAGCTTCCCGCTTCCCGTTCCTTGTTCCCCCGGTTCCCATCCCTTCCGTTGTGGTTTCCGGCCTCTTTGTGCTCTTTCTATTGGAACATATTACGCAATGTTGCTATTTACCTATTTCTCCCGATTCTCGCCACCTTGAGAGTCCCACTTCTGGCGCCATCTTTTCTCTCTACTCCCGTAGACTTCTCATCTACTTCTCATCGCGCAGAATTCTGGGTAAAACATAATTTATATAATGTATACTTAATGTATGCATTAGATTCGGCACATGAAATGGTTCGACGTATGAATCAGTGTCGAACTTTTGCCGTTCTATTCGACTGGCGCAGTCGAATAGAACGGCGGGTCGATCCAAATTCAAAACTGTCCAACTTAATTGATTCATACGTCGAACTTTACATGTGCCGAATCTAATAATTAGGTTCGGCACATGTAAAGTTCGACGTTTGAAACGGGCCTGAGATATGATTTTTTTCGGTGAGAGACATCCTACTTGTTTTATTCGAGGAGTTATGTTTTAGATACTGTAGACCTTACCTTTCATATGTTAGGTTAATATTATGAAATCAAGTTTTCATTTGACATGATTATGTATGATATTACTTTTGGTCTCGTTTAATACTTACTTACAGCAATAATAAGTTACATATCTTAACTTAGAAAAGACTGACCAGGAAAATATGACGTTGCTGGAACTAAGGAACATGTCTCGTATTGTTTGGATGCTTTATGGGCATTTTATGAAATAAACAAGATACTACGCCCGCTCCGATTGGCTTAAAACCATTTACCATAACTCTATGGAAACATAGAAAATTGCTGATGGAGTCAACTCGTAAGGCCTGGCTAAACGAGGAAACATGTTTCCAGAAACATTTGTAGTGCGCGCATGTTTTCCCAATGTTTCTCAGTTTAGCCATATGCGAAACATTGTTTCCAGCTACAATTTTTGTTTCCGAGAATGGCTAAACTGGGAATTATAACATTGGGGAAACATGCGCGCGCTACAAATGTTTCTGGAAACATGTTTCCTCGTTTAGCCAGGCCTGTAGCCCGGGGCCTGTAGTCATAGCCTGCACCAAAGCTCTCATAATTTGGAGGCTTGAACTAAAAACCTTTGACATACATCACACCCTTTACCACATTTGAAACAACTCTCCGCCACTTATGGCTTTCGATTTTCATTACGAATGCCTACAGTAAGCAGGAAAAATAGATTTTAGTGGAGAGATTTCCATAAACTGAAGTGACGAAATTAATAATTGAACAGTCAAGCACAAATGGGAAAACCCTTTTATCAGGCTTGGCTTTTTTCTCTCAAGAGTTTGGATCTCTCCATAATTGCAGTCCTTCTAAAATTGCATTCCACAATTCAGCACTATTATTTTGTAACTTCAGATACCCTCTGTACTCCTCACATCTCTTATATAAAAAAAGAACTGAAATATGTATAACAATTTCGTTTCATACGAAGAGAATCTCCGTAAGGAATCGCTCTTTTACCGTGTCAAGGGTGGAAACTTGAAAAAGGCAAACAAGGGTGACTATCTGCTGGCTTGGCATAATCCAATCTTGGTCATTTCGATGGTGCAATATAAGAATTAGATCCAAAACATTTAGGCAACGTTCAGAATGTACCAGCTCAAATTTGATGGTGATGTAGAGCGAACTGATATACTCTGAAAATTCAAGCAAATTAGGCAAACCATGTGTCTAAAGTTCAATATCTCCTCCACAGCATGGGATTCATTACAACTCCAAATCTAGTTTTTTTTCACCAATTTAAAAAATCATTGCTGAATCAGCATAACCACAAGCGTTCTTTTATTCTGTGTTTTTGAACAAAATTTTGTCGAAACATTATTTTGGCAGTTGTTAGACCAAATTTAACTGCTTCAACTATAATAATAATAATAAATACATTTCTATAGTGCCTTTTCTCAGCGATTCAAAGGCGCTAATTACATATAAAATATACTAAAAATACAAAATATATAAAATATACTAAGTATGCAATCAGATCTCGCATCAAGGACCTTTCTGACAACTGAAATACCTAAATTATTATCGATGTTGGAAAAACATCGACACTACAAACCGGGAAGGGAATACTTTACAAATGATTTAAAAGTCAATCATTAATTTGAAAAAGTCTGTTTAAAAAGCCACGTTTTTAGTTTGTTTTTAAAACTGTTTACGGAAATAGATTGTTTAAACATCCAGTCACCTGAGCTGGTGGAAATTTTTCCTGCTTATAGTAGAACCAAAACCTCAACGATATTTTGGCACTTTCTACATTTTGCAACATTGATAATGAAGATCAGACGCAAGAAGAAGCCTCCACATTTAAAAGCTTTGCTGCATGCCGCGTATATACGATCTAAGATTAACTTGTAAGTAAAAAAGGGTATCTATTTAGCGTCCTGCAACAATTGCAATAAGTAGCTAATAGGCTCTATCTACAGAATTCAAAGTACACTTTGGCAACTATAAATTATCCATGCTTAACAACAACAAAACTTGTGAGCTGGCAATGCATATCATTTGTGTTGAACTCGAGATTTCCCATATTAGTTTCAATGTTATTGAAACGCGTTTAGAATAGAATTCTAGAGATGCTGTTCATATTAAGCAATTGTTTCTTACTATAGAGAAGCTTATTGGACGTCGCAGTTGTTTTCCCTTAAACCGCATGGTCTCAACAAAAGACGCGACTTACGATAAAAAAAAATGGCACTGTTATATGCACATGCGGGAGGCGCAGTGGCCTAAAGGTCAACGGGTTGGACTCCAGATCAAGCGGGTTGCGTTTTTGGGTAACAATGCCTCGATCTCCACCAAGGAGTCAAAGGGTACAGGTTTATTATCTGGGCAACCTGAAAAAATGCTGGGGGTTACCTGTGATGGACTAGCATCCCATCTAGGGGAGTAGCGATACCACTAGTCGCTTCATGCTATGGAAACCAGGCCTGATAAGCCACTAGTTTTGACTTGAACCTTCATATGCATATGCATACACTTGCATTCACAGAGAGGCGGTGAAGAGGAAAACATAAAAGAAGAATGGGACAAGATAACGAAAGCTCATGTGTATCATACTCTTGGTGTGCGATATCATGAACTACGCAATTTCGAAAAGGCGCGAAAGTACAACCACCTACACCTTAGTAATGCCGAGGACGCCGGAGATAAAAACATTGCCTATGCTAATCTTGGGAGCACTTATTTCGCTATTGGTGATTTCGAGAAAGCCCGCGAGTACTACCAGAAGCAACTTGATATTGCTAAAGGCAGTGGAGACAGAGCTGGTGAAGGAGGAGCATATTGTAATCTTGGCAGCACCTGTCACACTCTCGGTGATCCTGAGAAAGCCCTCGAGTACTACCAGCTATATCTTGATTTTGCCAAGGGCGTCAGAGATAAAGCTGGGGAAGCAAAGGCATATCATGGTCTTGGCGCTGTCTATCATTCTCTCAGTAATTTCGAGAAATCCGTCGAGTACCACCAGCTACATCTTAGTATTTCCAAGGACATCGGAGATAAAGCTGGGGAAGGAAAGGCATATCATGGTCTTGGCGCTGTCTATCATTCTCTCAGTAATTTCGAGAAATCCGTCGAGTACCACCAGCTACATCTTAGTATTTCCAAGGACATCGGAGATATAGCTGGGGAAGGAAAGGCATATCATGGTCTTGGCAGTGCTTATTTGGCATTTGGTGATTTAGATAATTCCCTCGAGTACCACAACCTACATCTTAGTATTGCCAAGGACGTCGGAGACAAAGTTGAGCAAGGAAAGGCATATGATAATCTCGCCATTATCTACCAGGGTCGCCGCGACTTCAAGGCATCCTTCGAATTTCTTCAGCGAGCCCTTAGCATTCAAAAGGACGTCGGAGATAAAGCTGGACAAGGACGTACATACAATGGCTTTGGCATCTACTATGCGGCTCTCGGTGATTTTAAGACAGCCCTCGAGTACCACCAACAAAGTCTTAGTATTGCCAGGGACGTTGGAGACAACGTTTTGCTAGGAGATGCATATCGTAATCTTGGCGGTGCCTATGTCAATCTCGGTGATTTTGAGAAAGCCCTCGAGTACCACCAACTAAGTCTTAGTATTGCTAAGGACGTTGGAGACAAATGTTTGCTAGGAAAGGCATATTGTGGTCTTGGCTGTGCCTATGTCTCTCTCGGTGATTTAGAGAAAGCCGCCGAGTATGTACAGCTACTTATTAGCATTGCCAAGGATGTCGGAGATAAAGATGGAGAGGGAGCTGCATTTGTTTTGCTTGGAAGTGCTTATTGTTCTGGCAGCGACCTTTCTAAAGCTGAAGATTTTTTTAAGTCCAGTGTAAGAGAGCTTAATAACCTCAGAAATCTTCATTCGAAGGACGATTGGAAAATCGGACTTCGGGACAATCGCAAAGAAGTATACGACGCTTTATGGATGGTTCAGTTAGCACAAAACAAGCCTTTTGAAGCTCTTTTTTCAGCCGAGCGAGGTCGAGCACAAGCTCTAATGGATCTTATGGAATCAAAATACGACTTAAAATTGGTTCAGTGTGAGTCACTGAGTGACCAAATGGACACAATCTCTGATGCAAGCTTCATTCCATCACAAACAGTATTTCTCGCAGTTGCCTCGAACTTCACACATTTCTGGGTGATAAAAAATGGAAAAGAGTGTAGTTGTCGAAGAAGAGAATTGGAAAGAGACGGTTTACAGATTTTAGTAGACCGCGTTTTGCGCAAGGGTTTTGCACAATACCCACAAAAGGTGCAGTATAAGAGTTTAAAGGCATTATATAATCTGATCATTAGCCCGATTGCAGACTTGATAGATGGTGATGAAATCACTATCGTCCCTGATGGTCCCTTGTTTCTTGTTCCTTTTGCTGCACTTATGGATCAGCATTCCAAGTACCTGTCTGAAACCTACAGAATTCGACTGATTCCTTCACTAACCAGTTTGAAGCTGTTGGCAGAATGCCCAGAGGGATACCACTGCACGACTGGTGCACTGCTGGTTGGAAATCCATGGGGGGAAAATACCACTGTACTGCAGGCTGCCCAAGAGGAGGTTGAAATGATCGGGAGGATTCTGAATGTCAAACCTTTGATTCGAAAAGAAGCAACTAAAGCTGCAGTGTTAAGCGGGCTAAATTCGGTTGCTTTAGTACACATCGCAGCACACGGTAATGACACTGGTGCAATTTTTTTGTCTCCGAATCCGACGCCATTGTCCGAAAGCCCCAAGGAAGAAGACTATGAGTTGACATCGAAAGAGGTATTAAATGCGGAAGTAAAAGCACAACTGGTTGTGTTAAGCTGCTGTCACAGCGGTTATGGGGAGATCAAAGCTGAAGGTGTGGTGGGCTTAGCACGTGCCTTTTTAGGCGCTGGTGCTCGTTCTGTCGTCGTGGCACTGTGGGCGATCAGTGACGAAGGCACTCTGGAGTTTATGAAACATTTCTACCGACATCTAGTGAAAGGACAAAGTGTCAGTAAGTGTCTCGACCAAGCCATGAAATGTATGCGAGAATCCGATACTGAATTCAGTGGCATGAAATGCTGGGCTCCATTTCTACTGTTTGGCGATGACGTCACAATGAACTTTCCTGAGGCAAGGTGAGGATTTCTGAGGGAATAACGCAAACTTCCAAAAAGTTTTTCCCGGATCGTATGCTCAATAGGCTTTTTCTCATTTCTATGGGTTCCTTATATAAATAGAAGGGAATTGCCCGTCTTCAGGGTAAAGAATATGCATTTGAACGAGTTTTTGCGTTTCAAACATTTCGAATCCCGAGCAATAAGTTGTAAATGAAACATCAAAACTCTCTTAGCATACCGATGTGACTCAAAGCTTACTAAAAAATTATGCTCGCTAGTAATGTAGGTCCAAATCAGATGAGACAGTAATGAGTTGAAAAGGAATCAATGGAGGCTGAAACAAGCTAGCAGTGAGTGATTTGATGAAGCAGTTACATGCATTCCAACGCACCTTTCTGCACCAGGGAGCTTTCTAGCCTTTAGGAATAATAAAACGTGCTTTGTTGTAACTTATTAATTTTTTTTGCGATGACAGGGGCTAGAATAGGTTTTCCTTCTTCTTTTTCTCAATCGAATTTGAGCCGCGAAGCGCCAACAGTGAGCCGCAAAGCGAAGAAAACCTCTGGGACCAGGGTAGGGCTAGAATTGTAGTTTAACAAAGTCTCTTCTCGGAGTTCGAAAATCGGATGAACACTGTCTCTCGTGTTTGGTATATTGCATAAAGCACGAAAAAATTAAATACTCGTTGTATGGCGGATTCCAAAACTACAACCACCAAAAAATAACGGTAAAAGTTGTTTTCCTTGCATGTATCTATGATATAACAGAACTGATTTTCCCGATAATTCTAATAATTTAGATTTTTTTTTAAACTTTCTACTACACGCTCAAATTCAATGCGCTACTACTGGAGTCATATTGTCATAAAAATTATACAACCGTATATGACTAACTGTTCTTTTTTTCTTTTTCAAGTGATGTTTTAGACATCTAAGAAAGGGTCCTCGACTTAGGTGAGTTAACTTGTTTTTCTTTCGGCCGATTAACCTGAATTTCAGCCGTCTCCTCTGGTCGTTTACACCAGAGAAAGGGAGAGTAAGCGACAGAGGAGATGGCTGAAATTCTGGCTGTCGACCCATAAGCATTGAAATTTTCTTAGGTTGTGCGATTCACTAAGTTAAAAGCTTCTAGGCTGTTTGTTTATTTCTATGCTATAACAGTGTGGACTAGTACTTCAGTAACATAGAAGTTAATAGAGAGAGTGTAACCGTTGCGTTTTCTTGACTTGACTTATTTGTAAAATCATTTTAAATTAAATAATTTGTAAAATAGTTCTGAAAACCCCTGGGGGACTAACTAATAAATTGTATTGTATTGCATTGCATTGAGGGGACTAATTGATATTTTTATCTCTGAAGGCATATTAATTAATTAATTAATTAATTAATTAATTAATTAATTAATTAAACAACAATAATTAAATCTTTATTTACCACGGGTTCCATTAATAACAATTCAGTGCTCTTCCACGGAGCCGTACAAATTACAATTAATTACAATAAAATTACATAATAAATATTAGCTACGTCAATTCAAATTACGACTATCTGTTAGGATTGTGTTAGACTCAGTTAATTTCCTCTCTGAAATCTAAGTTCGCAAGTATTCTATGATTTTGGTATTATTTATGGTATTTTTGTTATTTTTCGTCTTAGTTCAAGGAGAATTGTTGCTGACTTTTTGTGAGGAACTTGTTTGATCTTACCATGTATTGCCTACAAGGTGCACGTGACTGATTGAAGAACCCTACTTGAAAGTCTTGAAACAGGACCACGACTGTAAATACTGTAAATACTGTCCTTTCTACAAATTTTAATATTTTTAAAAGGTGATTTATTTTATTTTAAAATATAGACTGAAAACTGCGCGCACTCTGATTGGTTAAAAACCATGTTTTATCAGAGTATATAACATAGAAAAGCGTGTTTTATCGTTTCGTGCGCGTAAATCTATATTTTAAAGCACATAAAGAAGCCAAAACCATGTATTATACTGTCATAAAACACTCCGGGAATTTGAGAACACGAGAGAAATTTAGAAAACACTCGCCTGCGGCTCGTGTTTTCTAAATTTCTCTCGTGTTCTCAAATTCCCGGAGTGTTTTATGACAGTATAATACATGGTTTTGGCTTCTTTATTTGTTAAATATAGGGGTTATTCAGCAGAAAGTTGTGTAATACGGCTGGGTATTTTTACGAGTCAGTTTTAAGGCGAGAAAAAATAAACACTGACGAGTAAAAATGCCCAGCCGTATTACACAACTTTCCGCTGAATAAATTGTTTATTATACGACATAAAATCTTTCCTAAAATATAGGCTTTCAACAGTGTTTTCCGTAGCGCGCGGTCAGGGGGACTGAGACCCGTGTAATACGGTCTCATATCTGCTCTCGTCTTTGTGCGTATTCGCACTCTAAAATGCCATGTCGTATAATAACACGATATATCACTGATTTTATGTTTTATTTTACCAGCTAATCGAATACATGTATAGTATTGCCTATATACAACGGTAAAAGAGCGGATTAAGAGGAACGATATATTTGTGATTTTCTTGTCCATTTACAGCAAATTTATTGAAATATATTTACCTATCGTATTTGTAATTCACAGTAAAATAATACAAAGACGATGATTTGTTGTTAAATACCGTTCTTTAATTCTAAAAATTTGGACATTTTAAAAAGTGAAAATTGAAAGGCGTACTGGCCTAATGGTTAGCACGGACAGGGCTGAATAACGTCTGCGCATGCCCCAAGCGCTTGCCAGGAAACCATAGCAACAACATAGGTAAAATGGCGGAATTTTCAAAAATACGAAACACTGCAAAGGTTTTCGCCTAGGATAAGAGTTTGCCTGTAAAGTTAAGCTTTAAAATCTTGCAGTGGATCCGCCTGTTACTGAGTGAAAACATATCTTTTGAACACCAGGGTTTTTTTTCTGAACACTCGCTGAAAAATAGCCACGAAGCGCTCCACGATGTCAGAGTCCGCGAAAATGCAGAAACGAAGCAGTAATGATATACTCAAGTTTTCTCTTATTCCACGGCATTTCATGGCGAAAAATCTTCGATGTAAACTTTGAAGTGTTCAAATTATTATTTGCGAAAGTAGGAAAAGGAAATATTTCCGTTTTGGAGCGGAAATAAAAGACATTTATCTCTCCTTGCCGTCGTGTTTCAAAACCACACAACAACACATTCGCGCCAAAAATTTGCTATTGCTGTCATGACATCCCGCACATGCGCAGACGTTATTCAGCCCTGTCGTTAGCACGTTGGACTCCGGACCGAGTGGTCGGAGGTCTGGGTTTGAGCGCTGGCCTGGGTCATTGTGTTGTGTCCTGGACATAAGTGTGTTCTTAGGCAAGACACTTTACTCTCACAGTGCCTCTCTCCACCCAGGAGTAAATGGGTAACAGCAAATTGTCAAGGCAACCTGACAAAAATGCTGGGGGTTACCTGCGATGGACTAGCATCCCATCCAGGGGAGCAGCGATACCCCTAGTTCCTTCATGCTATAGGCCGGCCTGATAAGCCGCTAGGCTTGTAGACAGAGTGAAATTGTTTATAATCGCGATATGTGTGATGTTTATGTTTCTTTCTTTTTTATAGTACAGCAACTATCCAGCGATTACAAAATGTTAAGAACAAATATATTGAGATATCTAGTTACTACTTCTCCGTTTTTGCGGAGAATTCATTAAAAGTTCATTATTGCTAGTGTTAGAGGAACTTAAACATAATTCTCAGTAGAGAGATTATGAAATTCAAATATCAAATAGGCTTGTGCGCTATATGAAGCACAATTTTAAATTAAACTGTACAAATAGAGCGGATCTGTAACGACTCAGAACCAGAGTTCTCGCAGAGCAAACAAAGAACCAATCAGATCACAAGGGAGAAAAACGTCACGTGACGCAAAACCCGAGGAAACGGCTAAACGACCACGTGATACTTGTGAAGGGACATTAACTCTATAAATTACAAGTGAACTGGTAATACTGCCGCGCAGCAATCAATGAGAGAAGTTATAGAGTCCCAAAATCTACCTACAAATTATGATTGGTATTTGGTTTGTATTTGATTGTCTCTGTGAGCAAAATCTTTGTTCTGATTGGTTAAAGTTAGTACACGAATTGTTTTTAACCAATTATAGCGGAGATCAGCAACAGCTGCAACAATGTATATACATTACTTTGAAACTAGGCTAGAATATGTTTCGCATATTCCTCAAACTTATTAATAATTCACCGTGACGGTGGTTTTGGATATCTGATCTTATTAGCATAGACTTTTTACGATTTTATTTCTCCGTTTAATCCTTAGTTTTAGTTTTGATTGAGAAGATATATCAAACACTTGAGACAGTGTTTCATCACATTTCCAAATACAGAATTTCGCCTAAAATACTCCACGACTCCACTACGCGTCGTGTTTTTTACTCTCTTCTCGGTGTCTGGAAAAGTAATGAAACACGGTGTCTGGTGTTTGATATATTACTTCAAACATGTATTCAGCCGTTTAACTTGAAATATTTGACTGTATAAAGGTGATTATGTAAAACTTTTATAATAGCAAGGTGTATTGCAGGTGATAGGATGTTCTGTGAGTTGCGCCACAACATTATCAAAACTGCGCTTCCCTCCATGAGAATTTTCGCTGCAAATGTAAAGATATTTTTCCGTTGATAAGCTTTCCTTGTTACTAGATTCTGAATCATTCAAACTTGTCTTTTCAGGTAATTTGTAGGTGAACAGCATCATCACTCGTTTATAACTAGTCCAGTTGTCTCCATCCCTATGTCACGCAACGCTACGCTCGCGTAGCGTTGTGTGACAGAGAGAGGGCCAGAACTGGACTGGTCTAAAACAAATGTGACTGACAGTGAACATATTTTATTTAAATTAATCAAAGGCTCTTGTTATACTTATAAAACTGGGTCGGGTTCTTCGATAACTTTTACATATTTGCCATGTTTTTTACAGCCAATCTGGTACCAATTGGCCGCGCCCGGAAAGAAAAACGCAAAGCTTTGGTAACTGAAGAATAAATGAATTTACAGGATAATCATTTTGCGTATTATCGATAAAATTACTTAACATGAAGCTTCTAAATTATACTAAAGATTTAAAAAATGGCGACGAAGGACAGCGACTATGATAATGGTAATGATAATGATGATGATGAAAATGATGATGATGATGATGATGTCAGCCGAGATTTTATCGATGAAAGTGCAATCTAAATATCTTGCTTCTAAGACACGTGACTCATGCATGGATAGTCCTACCACCTTCACACCAGCTACAGAAACCTGTAAAACGTGCAAAACAGGAAATAAAAATAAATTAAACTGAGGTCTAAATACTGTGTTGCTTCCTCTTTTCAAACAAAACAAATGCAACCCCAAGTCATTTGAGTGTTGGTCTCAGGCTCCAGCTGACAAGTTCAATTCTTGAACAAGACAATACTCTCACAGTGCCTTTCTCGACACAGGTTTATAAAAAGGGTACTGGCGAATTGTTTGTAGAAGCATAGGAGGGGTAGTAATACTCCCATTCATTCATTCTACGGAAACGTGGTCTTCTACCCAGGTGGTAGCGTACGCGACAACACCCAAAGGCATTGCTCGACAATAATAATCGAAGTTCGCTTGATCGAAGTTCACGATGTTTCAGCGAAATGGCAGTAGAAACCATGAATATATGTTTACGCGTACTAAAAGAAAACAACAAAAGTAGGCTCGGCACGTATTCTGTAAAGGGCGGCAACCTCGTTCCCAGGGTCTCTCTTCTTCCCGCCAAAAGCGATTGAAAAGAGACCTCTCTTGATTATATCCCAGACTACCTTTCGGCATTGTCGCGTACGCTTTCACGCTTCTTTTGGACAACCTTTTTCGAAACAGCTGTATACGTCTTAGTCTCCTTCGCAGCCGTTATTTGTGTCGTCACGCAACGCTCCTCTCTACAAGTGGAGAGAAGCGTTGCGTGACGACCCGACGCCTGAGTGGAGGTGTCTTGCAACGTGCTAACCATTTGAAACGCCTCCATGTCCGTAAAATTAAAATTCGTGAATAGGTTATTTTTAGAAGGTATTTAAATATTCACATAAAAAAATAACACAGCAAATTATCAATTCGTGAATCAATCGGGTAACTGGTGTTCAGTTTCAACATGATTCACAGTTGTGCACTTAGAACCTCTTTGTTTACCCAGGGCTAAAATTTGGGTAAGAACTTTCCTTCCCATTTGTTGTGAAAATGACAAATACATGTTAAGAATGAATCAACCTGGAACAAACGTCGGTCATATAAACCTGATGTTCCCGGCCACCTCTGTAAAGCGACAGGAACAATCTTGTGCATTTCTCCTGACCAGCGGTCGATAAAAATGACCGCTGGTCAGAGGGAACGCAGCTCTGGGTGAGGCAACCTCGTTCCCAGGGCTTTTCCCTCAAAGGGGGCGGGCATCAGGAGCAGACAGTTTAAAATATCCCGTTCCCCCGCTATTTTTAACACATTTTTATCCCTCCTCCCTAAATTCCTCTCCCCTTTCTGTATGGGAGTGCTCCCTCCCCATCAGGAACTTACATCGTCAGAGTACAGAGTATCCAGATTATCTGCGATCTCATGCTCAAGGCAGTTACATAAGTCGCCAGATGGCACGCCGTCAATTTTGGCGGGATCATTATAGAGAGGGCATGAGGTGTAGAAAAGTGAGGGGCCTGGGGCTACTGAACAGTTTGCTGTCGCAGCTTTCATCCAAGTAAAATCAAGTAAAGGACTGCGCCCCTGAATACACAAAATAGCCCGCGTGTGGAACAATGACTCTCCATTCTCGATCTCACGGCAGTTTACTCGACCTCTTTGATCTTTTAGCAAGAATTATGTGTGTGCTGATAAGAGCTTTCAGTGCAGTATCGGGGTGTGGTCTAACCCCACCCTTGACGCATATTAATAATAATTCCCAAATAAATCAAGACACTTAAACGATCCTGAGCAGGAAGCAATTCTACGAGCTTTATATTCTATTTATGCTCAGAACTAGACACCCTGTCATGTCAGAGATTGGGTCGACACAGGAGCGACAGCATTCACCTGGGAACTGAGATCAACGCGAATTATGAACTATAAATATACGGTATGAACAAAAAGCTTAGTTCTCCACTTGACTGGTTTGAATTTTAAAAATATATCGCAGGCTATTTAGGGTGACAATTAAAAAATTTCATCCTTGATTGCTTATCTTATCTCAACTTCACTTCCGGTGAGCTCCACTTTGAATGACGTTTTGGTTTCATATTCCAAACAATGTTTTTGACATGACAGAGCGTCAAGAGTCACGAAAAGCCTCCAAATTGTGTTTACGCCCATTGGCCCCGTCTCGAAAATGTAAGGCACGGTCTGTTTTCCAACCGGAACATGTCATAAGTGGATATAAGGAATGGAAGGCATAATCAAAATTTGATGAAATTTGACATCCGCGCCATCTTTTATTACTTCAGCCTCATTTCCAAGTCAATCTCAAGGAAGGATCGGAATTTGAGGTCACGTGACAGGTTTTGCTCGGCGCTGGCAAAGAGAGGCTGAGATTAGTTTGGTTGGGTATTGGAGGTTTTACTCCGCAAACTGTGACCACTTTAGCAAATTACAAAGCGTTCACGGTTATACTCGGGTGCAGTACAGCTTCTGGTTGTATCGTCGATTTGCAAGTGTGGAAGTTGACGTCGAATTATGGAGCATCCGTTCAGTGGAATGTTGTTTTGAACGGGCCAACTCGCCATCTTCTTCACGGGAAGTTTGTACGTTTCTGAGTAAAACTCGGCTTATTGTGCCGGATGTGTTCGCTGAATGATTCTGTGTCGACGCCCATTACATCATTAGAACAACAAGCTACAAGTCTTTCATTTGCCAGTTCATAATAATTGGAATTTACGAGCTCAAAGTGCGGTGTTTATACTCGTAGATGTGGACAGCTTTCGGTATGAGCCTAATATTATAGAAACCTTTTGTGAAGGTCAAACCCATTTTTTACTTCTTCGCAAATCTGTGATTTGGTTAGCGGTACAGCATCGCCATCCTGTTTAGCTGGTCATCTCAGAAGGGCTTCGAGTTATTTGTTACATTGGAATATAAACGAGCAATTACGAATTATCAACTACAGTAATTTATTTCGACGAGTACTGCGTGCGGCTTCTGCGGTGTATGTTGTATGTCGAGTGTTCTCCTTGCAGTAAATTTCTCCTTCACTGGATCTTGGAAATGGGTTAAATTTAGCCGTAGTACACCAACATATGGCTTCTATTAGAGGGAACGTAGAGGTAAGTTAGCTCAATACTTCTCTTTTAAATATAGGTTATGAGTTTTGTTGATCCAACTTGGACAATTGCTATTCTTAAACATGGCAAATTTTTTCAGCAGGGGTTATAAATTCCTTAGCGAATCCTGTTTCTTTCACGTACTAGTTTGCACCCAATTCCTATCTCCATGCATTTGTTATTCTGTACTACGTATTAAACTTTTTTTCGAGCGGTAACTAACGTTCACGTTGTTACACACGAGCCGTAAATTGAACTGGAAGACTTGTTTATGTTTGCCTTTACTGTGTTTTATGTCACAAAGTGCCACACTTTGTAAACGCAACTATTGTGAACAGTTTTCTCACGCGAAAATAATTGCATTGATGACCGGGCCAGCTTATTCGCACCAAGGCAGGATTTAGCTTTATAGTGGCAATTTTTATTAGTAAACCTTCTTTGTATAATCCTCTTTCGCCTGTGTGAAGTACCATTCTTGTATGTGCATTGCATAGCACTATAAATTTTAGTAGAATTCGCCGTCCATATTTGCTCAATCTGTCTTCTCCTGGGGAGCCTTCATCTTTAGAACACGCTCAGTCGTTAAGGACACAATAGCTTCTAACTAAGTTATTTACGGTGATTTTGTAGTATTATTAATATTTCCCCAGGCTTTGTGATGTTTCGCCCGCGTTCATGCAAGATAACTATCTTGATTCACAATTCTTTATCTTGCAGATATTTTTTTCTCGATCGCCCGCTGTCTGAAAAGTTTTGAGTCAGTTTGTGTTTTAGTTAAGCGCTTTTACAGTGTAGAAGAATTGTTCGAGATAACATTGTATATAAACATGGCGACCTTCACAAAACTACGGCCGGCTTTCTTTTGTTTGATGGCAGATACTCGTAATTTAAAAATAGTGTGATTTGCTTGCAAGAGTACTCATGTGGAAAACCATTAATTTTCTTTCATTTGAAGGTCAATTGCCTGCAATTTTTCAGTTAAGAAATTACATTTAATGGAACGTGTTTTAGCAAAGGCTTTTATTGCAAATAAGTGAACTTTAACAGGTCTTTTCTCACTGTGGGTACAGAATGTAAATTAATTATGACCCTTGTTGATTATAAGTAAGATTATGATTATTTTATTAGGCGTGATTACCTCTTGATATTGGGCTACTCCGTTCCTTTGTAGTAAATAAAACTATTTTCTGTTTTAAATCATCACAGTATGTTTAAGCAGGCTTACATGTATGTTTATTTTTCATTCCTTATTGCTAAGCGAGACCTAAATTTGTAGCAAAAAACTACTGTATGCCAAAACTTCACAACTTGTTGTGATGAAAATGCAGTTTAAATTTGATATTGATTTGGACTTGTAAAAAGTTAAGTGCTAAGATAATCCTTTAAATATTCTTGTGATTAACCAAAATTGAAACTTCTCGTAGTGAAATTAATACAGTGTCGTCCAAGAGCAAAGCAACCCAGAACTAACACATTACAGCGTGATATTTCAAGCTTATGCATACATAGAGTTGAGAAAGTAGATGTACAGTTTATTGATAAGTGAAAATCTACTATTCACTAATTACAGAAACGGATGATTTATTATTATTAGACACATTTGACGTGTATTTGCGGCAGCATTTCTGTAGATGGTCTCCTATTTAATATTTTAAATGACCAAGCAAAAGAGAATGAGTAGTTGAAGTTTGTGTACATGTACATATAGTTATAATAATTTTGAAACCTTTAATATCAGGATTGTGTACATCATACCCCCTCTGTATGTGTACATATACATGTAAGTGGCTGATGCACGTGTAGTTAAATTCTTACACTTTTGTTGAATTTAAGAGAGTAGTTTTAGATGGCAGTAGCATGCTGCCAAAGAGGCTTGAAATACATGTACACTGTAGATGTACATGTAGCTAGGAAATTTCAACAACAAAATAATTTGACGCAGTTGTTTTTATGTGGCTAAATGAAATTTAGGCTAAGTTAAAATCGAGCCAATGCGGCCTTTGTGCCTCACTAGGGGTGTAGAAGATGAGTCTAGAGTCAATGGTGGTCAGCGGCTCTCTCCGGTGGCCACGCGCATAGATTCGCATATACGGGGCTTTCAGGGGCTTCACATGTTTTGCCTCCAGGTTCGTGTGGAAGTGCAGCTTGCGTTTAGCTTCGTCGCACTTGCCGTGTGCCTTGCTGCTCCCACTCCTCCCTCCCTTCTTTGGCTTGGCAAGTAGTTGGTTCTGGTAAGTATATGGGTTGGTAAGTATCTCCACTGGTTCTATATCAGTGTGACGGTGCCTGGTGGTTGCCGCTCTCAGGGTTGCCATGGATACCTGCACGCTCTGCGCGAATCATGCCTGGCTCCACCATATCAAGGCACCTTCCCCAAGCTCATCTATTGGTGATGAGTTTAATGATTGGTTGGTTTCGAATTAAGACGGGATCAGTAGAGTCAAGACAATATGCATGCAGAGGAGCTGGTAGTATACAAATTCAAGTAAAAACAAACCTTTATTTGCTTTCACACAGTGTCTGTGTTTTCTGTAGTTCTTGCAAGAACGTTTGCGATTTGAAATGCAACTGAACTGAATTGTCCTGGTTGCTTCAATTGTTGGTCTGTTTACAAAAAAGTTTGCCATCCGACCTTAGATTGGTCAATTTTCTTCCAAGTGGCCTGGTTCAAGTACATATAGTCGTACTATATGTACACACAGTAGATAACAATTTTGCATGGAAGAGCTCACATTTCTGTGTATATATTTTACTTTAAATTTGCTTGTATGTCTGAGGGTTTAAGTGTTGTTTTCATTTTGAAATGTGTGTTGTTTACATGTAATGTACATGTAGAATGTCTAGCCTCAAAAATATAAATCATTCCATTCACGAGTGGTTATACATGTACTTGGATACATTTCTGTGTAATTCAGGGTTTTGATTCTTGTCATGGCATACAGTTGCTCTCAAATAAAACGTGATTTCTCTGTGCATGTATACTGTACATTCTTTAGCCTTTCAACTACTCCTCAGTTCTTATCGTAATGTAATGTAAGTAGTATAAAGATATCAAAGTTTAAGTGTTGTTAATACTGTAAGGTAGTGTTAAGTATTCTATTTGAAAGTTCTGTAATGTCTGTTACTTGTTCGTCCCTGTAAGTGATGTTTGCAATTAAAAGAAATGCACAGTAAAATAAAATAAAAAAGAAACTCTTTCTTCTTTCAAATGCTATTTATTTTGCAAAGCCAATTGAGCTGGAATTATAATTCAATAGGTTCATTCATAATTTACTCCATTGTATATGTACATATTTGGTATTTTAGCTTTCTGAATATTTACCTGCAGAACTATTGCAATAATTATTATTAATTTGTTCCATGAACGTGATTCTTTTCATGTCCTACGTCTGTGCCATTGTTCACTTTTGAGTGCATTACCAACAGTTTTATTTCTTGACCCAGAGGTCAGTGACATTGTTTAGTTATCTCATTCAAACTGGCATTATGTACAGATCTAGTCATTATGTACAGATATAGTGTACAGTATATCAACTCATTTCCCAAGGTGAAGTTGGATTATGTAAATGTAGTGTTTAATAAACAAGCAACATTGTTTTGTTCAGGTTTAAAAAACATGAGGCAAGGTCACAGTGGAACCCCGCCTTACGACCACCCCATTAACAAGCCTGCAAATAATTTTTTTCTATAAACCTGTCATATGTCAGGCCAGGGACAAGGTTTGACCTGGCATGCAGCCAGTCTGGTCGGACAAAAAAATTTTCCCACACTTAATTTAAAAATTTGAGAGAACAATCTGTTTCAGTATAATAAAAAAATAGTTCCCAAATGCAAATTTTTAGTCGCCAGGCGAGGTTGAACGAACAATCTTACCACAAACTCTAAAATTAAAACATGTTGAGACTCTCCAGCCACTATAAGCTTTGTAAAACACGATCGCCACATTTCCAGAGACAAAATATATTGGCATACATGACATACGCAATAACGCAGGGCTTGCAATGCATTATAGGGCGACTTAAACACGGCAGCCATTTTCAAGTTTTCTGAAGTCGAGAGATGATATCTTTACAGCAAAACAAAAAGATGGAGCAATATGACTGCACTGAAAGCCAAACAAGACAAGATAAATTGTTTTTGAACTTTAATCTTTGAATTTATAATCTAAATCGTAGAGAAATGTAGTCGCAAAGTGGCTACTACTAAAGCAGAATTTTTAGTCACCAATATAGCCTGCGATTCGCAAGAGAGTACGTTTGGCATTCTTGAGTGAAAAAATATTTTTTTCATATTTCACATCGTAACAGAAGAGCCCAGTCAGAGTGTCCGGCCAGACTGAGCGTTTGCCAGTCAAAACCTCAAATTTACCGGACAAATGTCCGATGACCGGCGCTAATTTGCAGGCTTGCATTAATACGGCCACCTCGTTTATTACAGCCACTTTATTTTGGCCCGAACAAAAGCTCAGCCAGTCTTTTTCTCATTTAAAGAACCCCCTTTAATCCGGCCAGTTTTCTTTGGCCCGTAGGTGTCTGTATTAACGGTGTTCCACTGTAATGTAATACTCGCATTTTATCTCTAAAAATCTAATGAAGGTGGTGCAACTTAGTAATGACCTTCATCTGACAGGGTACATGTATAATGTTTTGAGAATTCTAAATACTTCTATAAACCCTTACCTGCGGCTCGGGTTTTCATGAACTTTTGAATTCTCCCAAACTGTTTCTTGTGTTTGTATCAGGCAATGTAAACATGTGTGTCATTTACTATAGTATTTCTTACATGTTATGTTGTTCACACTGGTAACATAGCAGTGACATACACGACTGTAAAGTGTTTGTTTTGCATTAGGTCGGTAATGTGTCGATAGTGTGCATGAGGCCATACAGTCAAGACATGTTTTACAGACACCCATAATAGTACATGAATGCTGAAGACCCAATACATTAAATTCACTTTAATTAATCTGCTTAATACACAATGTATGATCGCCCTGTAAATACAGACACCTTCTGTGATCACTGTGGCATGTGTATTTATCAGGTTTGACTACCCAGAAATTTCCACAGTTGTGGCTCTTCATTTCTTTGTTTTATAAACAATATAACCATATTTTCTTGATTACAGTGCAACTACTATAACCGGGGCCACTTAGACAAAGAAAACCAAACCATCTTACAGAATGGAAAGGAAGAATTTCAACTTCAGTTGTTTGAGCCAATAAGTTTTCAGTTCAATACAACGTTTCAACGTTTCAACGTGGAATTAAGTTGAAATTCTTTATTCTGCTCTACAATATGTGATTAGTTTTCATTGCCTAAGTGGCCCCGGTTACAGTAGTCGCACTGTAAACACCAGGAGCGTACAATGTACATCTAACTGGATTTATGTTGGTTGTTGAAAATTGCACCATTTTCACCATATTTTGACGCTTTTCTTTTTTTTTCCTCCAAAGTAGGCAATAAATAAAATAAAATAAATAAATGGGAATTTAAGTGGAACATGGAGTGGCTCTTCTCTTCCACTGTTTCCAGATCGAATTGGAATTTAAAATAATTTAATATAAACATATCAGGTATGCCAGTCTCTTTTTCTCCTCCCCTCTCTTCTTTCTCCTTTTTGCTCTTCTTTTGCGTGGTTTCAAGGCTTATCGGAGTGATAAAACTTGGGTTTCAGCGTAGTTGCAGAAAACGTGCTGCAATTTTCATGAACCAGTGACACAAGTTACATGGAAAAATTATTCTACTTGGAAAAGTAGCTTGTGTCACTGACTGATTAACATCTTATATTTTTATCAAGCTTAAAATATACCATCATTTATTTCCAATGTACATACATGTACATAATATATTTTTAAAGCTAGACCTTGTCAACCTGGCCCGAGTTGTTCAAAGTCCACCGGATAAATTGCAGTGGATTAGTGTCAACAACTTATGTAAATGCTTATGTCACTGCTGTTCGTTATGCTTGTGTTTATGTGAAAACCGGCTGAAACACTGCCCTCTGTGTGTAAAACAATTATCCTCACTTGACTTAATTTTTCCAGGAAAGTGAACTGGCTTGGCAACAAAAGAAAGACATTGGAAATAACCCAGGATTTCTTCCACCTTCAAAGTTAATTCATTTGCAGCGCCAAAGTAATGGATTTGGATTCACATTGCGACATTTTGTGGTTTACCCTCCAGAACTAATAAGAAAAACAAGTGAGGTTAGTGTTCAGTTATGTCACTCAGGTGGGGGGGGGGGGGGACTTCCATATAAAAATAACGGGGGTGATCGTCATGCCTTTTAGGGGTTAAAATGTTTGGTTTGGTACCGCTTAGGGAGTTTGAATCTAAAATGACCACTAATAGTATAATATTATTGTTATTAATGGTACCGTTTAGAGTATTACGCCGGAAAAAAATAGGATATGAACTAGATAGTTTTGTTTTGGTACCTTTTAGGGGTGAAAAATGAATTTGAGCCACTTCCACAAAATGAGATTCTGGTACCTTGTAGGGTTCCTTTCAAAATTTCCCCCGATCACCCCCTGTCACTTTTATATGGGAGTCCCCCCTCGGATCTCTGGGTTCCATTGTGTGTTTTACATGTACAATTTTTTTTTGTTTTCTTCCTACTTTAGCCTGGTCCAGGACCTGGAGTAAATGGTCTTGATCATCATGTTGATGACGTTGACAGGCAAAAGGCAGAGCCCATGGACACTGTGTTTGTGCGGCAAGTGGCACCCAGTGGACCCGCTGACAGGGCGGGGCTCTCTACAGGTAACACATGAAAAATAAAGCCCTGTATGAATACTATAAACAGTCGCTTTTTGTGTAGCCATTATCTCTGTTGTTGACGATGAGGTTAGATAGGCCTTGTAAATCAGATGGGATCATCAGCAATACTGAAAATTGCAATGAGATTGACTCCAGTTGTAGAAAGAAACTGGTTCCCAAAGAGACTTGGAGGAGATCAGTTGAAAGGTAGATGAAAGAGCAGGGCAGGTGCTGGGCCATCACGTACAACATTGGTCTAAGGACAGGCAACATTGGAATTCCTCAGTAACATTTACATTGTACAAATGTATGGCCTACAGATAGGTTTACCCCCCCTCCCCCCTCCCCATCGATTTCTCTCACATTCTTTCTGCTTTCCACTTGGCAATACTACTGCATATACAGTGTAGCAGTTTCAGTCGTGACTACATGCAGCTTCCCTGATTCACAAGAGTTTGTCCTTGTTGGGTAGTCCAATTAAAACACTTTATTATAATTAATTTTTTTACGATGTAGTTTGTTTGTTTACTTTTTCCAGGGGACCAGATTGTTTCCGTCAATGGCCATCCAGTCATGGGAAAGTCCTATTCACAAGTGATTGAGCTTATTCTGTCAAGGTATTTGAGAAGTAATCAAACTTGTTTATAATTCAGTTAATAGGTTTTTGGTACATGTATCTATCAAAGCGTTAAAAGAATTAAAGGTAAAGCCGAACTCTGGCCAAACTGGCCCACACTGCCGGAGCTTATCCCGGTTTCTGTATAACTGTAGGACTATTGCTTTCCCCCCTGGATGGGATGCTAGTCCATCACAGGTCATCCCCGCTCAAACCCATACCACTGAATCTGGAGTCCAACAAACTAACCATTAGGAGTGGTGTGTCAACTAATGATATGAAATCATTTGTTTTTCAGCCAAGAGCTGCTGGAGTTAGGTATCATTCCAAAAGAAGACTGCGTGCTTCAAATGGTGAGTGCCTGACAAACTTCCAAAACAGTATTTTTTTGCCGGTTTACTGTGGTTGATTTTTTTTTACCCGTTATGTCAACACACTTGTGAAGTCTGTCAACAAAGTGCCCATGCTGATTTCAAATTTATCTTAAAGAGCATTCAAGCAATATTGTTATGGCCAAACTTTGTGACTCTTCCAAAAACATATCTGGGAACATTTTGGTGTGTCGATTGTTTGATCATGTGACTTGATGTTTCCATGACAATCAAGTTTTGACGTTTTTAAAAAACCCAAAATTGCGTGTTTTTTAGCTTAGAGATTTTTGCTTCTTCCAAAATCTTTACAGACTTTCTGCCCCCCTCCCCCCCCCCCCCAACCCCTCTCCCAACCCCAAGCTCACGAAGAGAAAAAAAAAGCCCAGGCCAAATAGGGTTAGTGTCTTGCATGTATTTTGTGCCATGGAATTAATTGAAGTCATGCAGTGTTCCAGATGAGAGATGGGTCTCAGGTCAAAAACCCGACAAGGTCAGCTACCTGACCTGACATATTAATAGATTAATGTCTGACAATTATTTTGGCGAGGTCCATATCTATTGACCTGTTGAAATTCCTCATCGACGGTCATGGAATTTATTCCGTTGAAGTTTCTGCTTAAGGTAGTAGACCTGACTTTAACAAGTCCATTTTGGAACCAAATAACTCTAATTTATCCATATTTACTCAGGAACGATTACCATAGACTTGTAGAACAGAAGTTGAACTTTCAAAAAATTGATGTCTGAGGTGACAATTTTCACACCTAAGGTGACAAATCCCATTTGAATCGCGGGCTAAAAAAAAAAGACTTTGGCGTTTTTCTGCGCTACCTTCAAAGATATCTTTAAAAACATTACAGGAATTTATTCCTATCCAGAAAAGGAAAATTCTAGCGGCAGCCCGGAGCCAATTTTATTTTTCTTCTTGAGATATCAGTTTTTTAATTAAAAAACATGTGTCGTTTTTTAAGTGGCCATAATATCAAGTAGGAATAGTTTTTGCTCCGGGCTGCCGTACAAAGTTTCGTACATATCAATAGAATAAACTGTGTAAATTTCATTTAGATACGATAATTCTACGTCTTTATTCTTAAAATACCTTTCAGTGTGGTCTGTGCACTCTGTCACGGCCGCAAAATGAGTGAATGAAATCAGCAAAATACGCGCTCGAAGCTTTGTTTTTAGCGACGCCATATTGAATTCTCATGAGTACACCGCTGATCAACATCACCAAGGAAGCATTGATCCGATTGTAGCACGAAATATGCACGAAATAAGACGGAGATTCTCGATCACTGTCGGAGGAAAACATGGCGGCGTAAACAATTGCGTAATGCATAGCAACGCCAGACTTCGGCTAATGCGTTACGCATCTCACGCTGAGTTCACAAAGGTCAGATATCAAAATGGCTTCTTGAAGGCTTTAGAAGGCATAATCAAGGCCACGGATTCAAAAAATGACTTTGAATCCATTTTGGAGACGTAGCATCAACGAATATCACTGTCTTTTTCTACAATTTCGCTTAAACTGTTGCCATAAGATCGCAAGTCGGAATGTGAATTGATGTGAAATTGGTGTCAACACGGGAACATATCAGCTTGGATTTGCGTAACTCCAATTATTAACTTCGCAAAATAGCGCTCGTGGCAACCAACTTCGGCCTTTATTTTCTCGGCTCATAGCTTGAAAGAAGCCCTCATCTCTTGTATTTATGTTAACCTTTGTATTATCTTTCAAATTGTTGAACTTTTTGGCATATTTAATTTTTGAGCTAAAGTCAGGTCTACCACCTTAAACCGTTGGTGTAAATCCAGATGGCTCCTTACTGAAGTCATTCAAGTGATATATATTTTGTTTATTTTCTTCAGGTAACTCCTACACTCTCTACAATTTCTCCAAGCATTTCTGTTGGTTCTCATGAATTCAGTCAATCACCTCCCCCCGTCAAACCCAAACCAGCATACAGGAGACTTTCCAGTCATGACAACGCAGCAAGAGTTATGTCCACGGTGACTATAAACCCTGCAAACTCCTTTCATTTGAAATTGTCAGACATAGCATCTCAGAGTTCAGTAGCCCATGGTAATGATACTTCCACCCCAGTTGTCACGTTAAGGCGTGGCTCTGTGGACAGAACTGCTATGGAGAACAGAAGTTTTGTTATCACCTCTGATAGCATGGACTACAACAGCAATAATTTGAAGTCGAGAAGTTCCAGCACCCTGGAAAGTAGTACGGTACATTCCCCTCGTATGGATGGTTCTTATTTTATGGCTGCAACTGATTCTACAGGAAGACCACTTGCGCTTCGCTTTGAGAAAGGCTCAAAGATGGGGAACACGCTGACTGTATTGGAAGATTCCAGGACAAAGACTCGCTCTCATTCTCTTCCTGTTGTAGAACTGCAAGGAGTTGGTGAGCCGAACAGACCCAGTAGTAATGCATCTGATGTGGACCAAGTTAATTCCATGAATTTAAATGATGGATATGGCTCAATTGATATGGACCATGGTTCAGTTAGTATACCTCCTTTCATGCTGTCGGCACCTAGAACTGTAGCTTCGGATAGCCCCTCGACAACGTACATGAACACAAGCCCAGACATGGGTTCTCGTCAACCTGTGGCAGCCGTTCCAGGCTACAAGAAAGCTCGGCCATCACACGAGGAAACTACATCTTACTTAATTAGAACAATTGCCTCTCGCATGAACAAGGATCGTCAGGGGGGGTTAAAATCCTCAACTGTCGGGACAACACTGTTGGAGAGTAAAGAAGGACAACCTCATAGACAGAGTGGCGGTAGTGAAAGATGGCCGCTGTCAGAATCAAATGCTGAAATGTACAAAGACACGGACTCTCCACATCCAGCTAAAGTACCACGACAAAGTGACAACCATGCAAAACAAGGTGCATATTCGAGCCAAGTGTCCGTCTTCCCAAACAAACCGTCTTTTGATGAAATGACTTTCACACCAACTTATGGATCTACTTCATCTGACGCAGAATCTTCAGTCAGCAACAAACAAGGTAGTCCAAAGCCGAGGCGTGTGTCGTACTTGATGGCAACCTCTCGAGGGACGTCATCTCCATCAGACCAGAAAATCTGGTCAACTGCTCCTCAAGGAAAAAAGTCTGGGAAATCATCATTGTTTGAGGCGTTGTCTACGATGCTGCCGCCAGTGATGGTACACGTGTCATCTGGGATGGAGCTGTGTGAGGATGTCAATGGAGAGGAGGGGATGGAGTTACATGCTGGTGAGCAGGAGGATGAGGTGTGTACAGATACATTTTGTAATTATAATTTTTTTATTTTGTTGTTTAATTTTACTTGTTCAGTGTACCCCTGTTGCTATCCATTTCATTTCATTTTTTTTTCTCACCTGTTTATGTGACATTATGTCAAAATAAACCAGCTTTGTTTAACCCATTGACTACTGGTCTTTTTCCAAAAAACGGCAATCTAACATCCCACATGCCTATTTCTGGCCATTATCTCTGTCTAAAACTTAGTTTAAAACATGGAAACTAACATCCCCTTCTACGTAGAAGCAAGAAATTCAATATTTTCCTTGGGCATGCGCAGAAATCAAAATTTTGACATAGTTTTTGGGTTTGAAAAACACACCTGACTTTAGGCTTTTCTTTTCCTTTTTTTTTTGGCCATTCTTGCTCTCCTTTTTCTCTTATTTTATTTTGTGGTTTTGTTGGCCTTTCAGTCGCCTTTGTTCACGTTGAAAAAGTTTTAACCTAAACATTGGGAAAAGGGAATTTTTTTGACAAAGAGTGTCAATGGTAGTGAAGGTCGCGTTTTTTGGTGATTTTGGAGGGAAAAATCCAAGTTGTTTTGTGTGTATCTCTGGTCCAATTTAACGTTTCATGCTCGTTTAGGCATGCTTTGTTAGACATTTTCCAACTCTATCTGTTGATTATCAAAGACATCCTCTGGCGTGAAAAGTGATGACGTCACAAGTGGTACAAGTCTATGGTCTCTTCTTGGCCGTTTATGGCCGGTTTAGTAGTCAATGTGTTAATGAGGGTATCACTTAACAGTCTTGTGACTGGCAAACCTGTGGCCCTCGGATCCCAGATCGAATTGGAATTTAGAAGTGTTGGTTTTTGAAGAGGGAGAAAAAAACGGAGTACCTGGCGAAAAATCCTCAAATAAAGGAAACTCAACCCACATATGACGCCGGGTCCGGGATTCGAACCCGGGCCACATTGGTGGGAGGCGAGCACTCTCACCAGCTGTTGTTATGGGGGATTTATTTATGTACATTTTGTACATGTTAACCGTTTCTTATATCTCTGTCCATTGTGTGGTATGCAGGTATTTTCAGGGACATCTGAAGAGAAGTCTGGCAGTGAAGGTACAGTCCAGCGGACACACAGACGTATCTCGTATGTGATGGCGACGTCATCTCCAACATCACCCAGACATGAGGCATCACTGGAAGCAACAAAGGAAGAAGAGGTAACAAATTCTTCTTTCTCTTAATACTTTCCATTCTAAGTACAGTCAAAGTTCTTTGAGCGGATACTCTTGTAAGCGGACAGCTCTACTTACAGCCGCCTTGACAAAACCCTGTTTGAACTGTAGCTCATACAAACTCTGTATTTACACATTCCCGTAAGCGGCTTGCTCCTGTTGCGGACACTTTCTCTGCTTACCAAGGGTGTCTGCTTATAGGAGCTTCAACTGTATTAATATTATTCTCCATGATTGTAATTCATTTCCATGCATGAGAGTTTCAGGCCAAATGGGAGTGAGAGTTTGAACTCTCAGGAACTCTCATTCTTGTTTGGCGAAGGCTTAAGGAGAAATTAGATGAAGATCTCATAGTTGAAAAATATACTGAAGTCTGTAATTACAGTGCATAGTCTTCAGTGTCAACTGATTGGTGCTGTTCTTCATCTCTGAACAGCGCAATTCAACCAGGTGAAAGGGTGACTGGCATACATATATCCCTGAGATTTTCTTTTACATTGTAGATTTTACCAGATATAAGATCTTGTTACTACTGTAGCTGTAAAAACTGCAGTCATGACATTGAATTGATTTGTGTGCATAACTGTATAAACTACTGACAGTTGTGTTGTTGTAATCACAGGATAACAAAGAGAGGAGTGATCAAGTACCTGGCATGTTAGAAGTAAGTGGTATCCATTTATACTCCTGGGTATGAGAGTAAAGTGTCTTGCACAAGAACACAACACAATGAACCCAGCCAGTGCTAGACTCAAACCTGGACCATTTGATCTGGAGTCCAGTTTTTGAGAGAGTACAAATAAAACGTTGTTGTTGTTGTTGTTGTCGAACATTTGTATGTGCTAACCATTAGGCCACAGCGTCTCCGCAAACACAAACATGTGGTCCCTACAGTGTTTGTATAAACAGGGTGTGGGTATATTTGTGCAAGACTTTTGGAAATGATACAGCAACTTGATAGTATTTCCCAGCAGAGCCCTTGCACCTATCTAGTACATGTACATGTAAGCAGCTATTGTCAGGAAGAATATTAATTTTTTTTAGTTCAGCTGAAATCCTTACAAACCTGTTTTTGTAATGTTCCTTGTTCTAGGTGTGTAAAGAAGGTCTTCTTTGGAGGAAAGTGGCTGTGGTGGATGGGGGAAAGGTATGATCAAAATAATATTATAGTTTATAGTAGACTCGACAAAATTTCTCGATTCTGATTGGTCAAGAGCAGTGCAATAATTAATCCCAAATTGTACTCTGTATGAGTACATGTACTTTTATATTATAAAGAGTTGCTTATAATCCAGTGAGACTAGAGAAATCACTATAGAGACACGCAAAACTAGGTTTGCGATCGTCACAAGTTCTTTTTTAATTTTGTTGAATGTACTATAAAAATCGCACAAGACCTCCTTGTACATATTGAGATTAATAGGCACTCATGATGTTTTGACAGTTCTCAAATTACACTTGCCTAAAGGCTCGACATGCAATTTTGAGAACTTTCAAAACATCACTTGTACCTTCATGTATTAATCACAAATTGTACTTGAGGTCATTCAATTTCTTATACTAATTACAGTCAACTCTCATTATAGCGGACACCCTCGGGATGTAGTTTGTAGTCCGTAAGAGTCATGTTCAGTCAAACCTCTATATGCAGCTTTCGCCATGGGGCTGGATTTTGTCCATAGTAGCGGGTATCTGTAATAACAGGGTGTCCGCAAGGCGAGAGTTGACTGTACATGTACATGGCTGGTTCTGCAGGTAGGTAAGATAAAGTAAATCTTGTGGGTTTTTTTTGTTTTTTTTAGCGTTCAAGTGCACGGTCTTGGAAGCCTGTGTTTGCTGTTCTTCGAGGCCATGTTCTTTATTTGCATAAGGACAAAGGCTCTGCTCATCAAGTGAGTATTGATAAAGAAACTTCAGAATGTCAAATGAATCATTGCATGCTCAGCACACAGTGGGTAACTCCACAGTTGGTATTTTTTCTATTTGACACCCTTTGTCCTGTGTGAGCAGTTTTGGTATGGTTAATTTGATACCCTTAGGGTTGTGTGACCAGTTTTTGGTATGGTTAATTTGAAGTGTTGTGTGACCAGTTTTGGTATGGTTAATTTGAAGGGTTGTGTGACCAGTTTTGGTATGGTTAATTTGAAGGGTTGTGTGACCAGTTTTGGTATGGTTAATTTGAAGGGTTGTGTGACCAGTTTTGGTATGGTTAATTTGAAGGGTTGTGTGACCAGTTTTGGTATGGTTAATTTGAAGGGTTGTGTGACCAGTTTTGGTATGGTTAATTTGAAGTGTTGTGTGACCAGTTTTGGTATGGTTAATTTGAAGGGTTGTGTGACCAGTTTTGGTATGGTTAATTTGAAGGGTTGTGTGACCAGTTTTGGTATGGTTAATTTGAAGGGTTGTGTGACCAGTTTTGGTATGGTTAATTTGAAGGGTTGTGTGACCAGTTTTGGTATGGTTAATTTGAAGGGTTGTGTGACCAGTTTTGGTATGGTTAATTTGAAGGGTTGTGTGACCAGTTTTGGTATGGTTAATTTGAAGTGTTGTGTGACCAGTTTTGGTATGGTTAATTTGAAGGGTTGTGTGACCAGTTTTGGTATGGTTAATTTGAAGGGTTGTGTGACCAGTTTTGGTATGGTTAATTTGAAGTGTTGTGTGACCAGTTTTGGTATGGTTAATTTGAAGGGTTGTGACCAGTTTTGGTAGCCATAACAAATGATGGACTAATGTAATATCTGTTTACAGGAGGATAGCTCTGATGAACAACCTATCAGTATCAAGTCTAGCATTGTGGACATTGCTCATGACTACACTAAAAGGAAGAACGTTTTCAGAATGACAACATTCAATGGATCAGAGTTCTTATTCCAGGTAATGTTTTGAAGAAACTAAATTCATTATTGTCTTGATTCCTGACCAAATTCTTAGAACTAATGGTACTAATGTGGGAGGTGTGGTGGCCTGTCAGCGCATTGGACTCCGGATCAAGCCATCCAGGTTGGAGCCCTGGCCGGGATCAGTGTGTTGTGTTCTTGGGCAAGACACTTAACTCTCACAGTGCCTCTCTCCACCCTGGAGTATAAATGGGTACCAGCGAACTGTTAGGGCAACCTATCAAAATGCTGGGGGGTAACCTGGAACTTGACTAGTATCTCATCCAAGGGGAGTAGCAATACTCCTAGTCTGCCTCATGTTACAGAAACTGGGATAAGCTCCGGCAGTGTGGGCCAGTTTGGCTCCAAACGGCTTTACCTTTCTTACGTAATGGTACTAGAAATGCATGTCAAGGGGACTGAAAGGGTTCAAGGCTGCTCATAACTGAATAATCTGATATGATACAGTGTACATATCTCTGTTATGTTGTAGACAGAGGATCATGACTCCATGATGTCGTGGATTGCCGCTATCCAGGCCAATAACAACCCTGATGAAGATGTAAGTGTGTTCTTGGACTCAGGACAGTTTATTTTGCTTCTCAACAAACTTTACCCCCAGATACATTTACACTACAGTACATCAAGTTTGCTGCATTTTATGGAGCTTCATTGCCGGAGCTTGCTCTGTGTGTAAAAAAACAACTTGATAATTTTCCTTTCAGGAGAATGGTGTTAGTAGTCAAAGTTTGATTATAAGAAGAATGAAAACAGTGGAACAAGAGACGTCTGGGTAAGAACAAAACACTGTATGGGGCATTTCATCTATAACCTGAACCCCCCCCCCCCCCCCTGCTACCTGGATGAGGCTCTTTAGAATAAGACTTTTTTCAAAGAAATTAGGGGGGATAGGAAAGTTTTTTAAAAGGGGGTAATGGTGCTACATTGTACATGTATAGAGTACTAAAGTCATGACGTCACAAAAATTAAATTTGCGAAATTATGAAATTTGATCAGCTTTTCAGAGGAAGCATGCCAAAAAACGTCCACTTGCCAAAAATTAGCTCTCCATTGCAATTTGTGGTTGAGATATGGGCATTTCAGGTTTTAATTTCTCCATACAAACCCTTCTAATTTTGCGTCTGTTCCTTCAGTTTAGAACAGGCGCAAAATTAGAGAGGTTTGTATGGGACGGTTCCAAACTTTGAACCTCTATATCTCGGCCGCAAATTGCAATGGACAGCTAATTTTTTGGCAAGTGGACGTTTTTTGGCATGCTAAATCTGAATAGCTGATCAATAGAATAGCTGAACAGACTAGAAATATTTTTTGAACGCCAACATAATTATTTTGATGTTTAATACAGCTTGGCCGACCGAGATCTTCCACGGCAAACAGAGCGGCCTTGTGAAAAAATATTTGAAGGATAATAACTACAATAGCCTTCATTTGGCTTCAAAAATATGCTCGGATATTTGTCCTTGGACATTATCTGTTCCTCGAAGCTCACAGTTTTCCTCGAGCTTCGCTCTCGGAAAACTGTTCGTTTCTCAGAACATATAATGTCCGCGGACAAATATCCGAGCATATTTCCTCGCCAAATGGAGGCTATTGTTTATATATATGTAATTTTGTATGCATGCGGTAAAATGTTCAAGACAGTTCTTGAAATAAAAGTGGAAGAACTTATTTTTTTTAGTTGTGTTATCAATTTGTTGAATAATAAAACAATTATCCTGCTCAATCTTGCGGAATATCGCCTGATTTTAGCCAACTCGGCCTACCGCCTCGTCGGCTAAGTATCAGGCAATATTCCGTGCGATTTCGCAGGATAATTTGTTAAATATTTTTGAAGCCAAATGGCGGCTTTTGTGTTTATTATCCTTCAAATAATTTTGTGAGCTTTCACAAATTAATGTGTAATCCCACATAATGCTATGACCTTTGGTACATGTACGTATTTATTTGTGGTTCAGTTTACGAGAGTTGTGGCGGCCACGTGTTTGAATAGCAGTGTCTGCAAGCAGCCGCCATTTTGAGAAAATCCTGTTCTTCTTGTTCAAAACAATCAGTTCTTTTCAAGTTAGCAATTTGGGACGAAACATGCGAATGTAAAACTAAAATTTTGAAAACTGTGGGACATCACTTGTGGACCCAGGTTTGGCTGTGCCATGTGACATGTTTTAGACTGTCAATCCCACGTGGAAAAAAATATTTGATGGATTATAATGCTTGTTATCTTGTGTAGGTCAAATACTGCTTCACCCAGTCACAAGTTATCACCTCCAATCAACACCAAGATAACCGGCATTCCTGGAATATCAAACATCAAGAAAAGCCTGTCATTTAAGAACATCAGCACTGGACAAAAAGGTAAGCCCCAACATGTTTCATTATTCCATGCTTTACTTTCCCAACATTTCTTCCTTGGTCTTGGTGGAGATTTTTTTTAAATTATTATATTGCTTTATTCACTCAACACTTACAAAATAGAAAGGAAAAAACCCCCTCACAAAACAGAAAAAAAACTAAACTTACATTACAGCACGTGCATAAAAAGTTATGTCATTTCACTAATTACATAGCTTTACTTTACGTTACACTATGTCTTGGTGGAGATACACGTACAGTACCGCTCGCGCGAATGCAGCACCTACACACGCGTAAATTACGCATTTTATACGCATTTTTCGTATAATTTTCGTGTATTTTTCAGATATATGTGTAGCTTTCAATGTTCGCTTACAGTGTAACATGAGAAAAAATCAAATACAAGTCATTGAACTTTGCAAGATTGTGTATAAGCTTTTGTTTCACTTTATTCAATGCTATCAAAAAAATCATTACATTGTTCTGATACTCAATGCTTGTGGTGCAGTACATCATTGACTATTAAAACTACAGTTGAACCCCACTATCTTCGACTTGAACTTGGTTATTTCGAACCTCCCTTCTATCTCAAACTCAAACCCATAAAAACTATTGTACATGTACCCATCCTTATGACCTATTTATACAGGCTGGGTAGTTCTCTCATCTGATTGGCCAATCAAACGATTGCCACAACTATGGATCCCTGCAATGTATCACAACATGTTGTTTTCACGAAATTGTAATTTTTTGTTTAACAAAAAAGGTTCATGTGCCGATCCCATGTAATTAGACATGACTGTGTCTTGCTCTGTTGATTATTTTAGGTGAAAGTGGAAAACACCATGGGAATAAATCATCCAAAAAGCGGAAGAAACCTCAACACCCCAACAGCTACCCTTCAGGTAATGTGTGCTCTAATTAATTAGCTGACTGTGCCCACAGTTTTCACCAAATCTATTGGTGTATCCTTATGTGCCCCCTCCCTCCCATCCCCAACCAACACCGGTGTTGTGCACAATGTTCTGGCCAGTGTCATTGCTAATGTAACTACATACATTCTGTGTAGTTAAATGTATATTTTGTATTGCTGTATTTTTACAGTATGTCGAAAGAGTATCAAAGACTTGATGCCTTACTCTTCTTATTTTGGTTTTTGTAACTCTTCCCTGCCCTTCTAGTGTTTAACTTCTTGTTTTTGCAAATTTATCAAGAGACCTCCTACAGTGTGTCTATCATGAGTGTACCCAGGTAACTCTTGTTAGCCCGGATGTGAACATACCTGTTCAAATTCTCCCAAGAAGTCTCTATACATTTTCTTATAATACCAGTTGGGAGAATTTAATTTTGCAAGTATATAGAAGCAATAAAATCAATGTTCCCTTGATGATCATTTCCTTAATTCTCATGACCTCCCTTGCTGACTTTGTAATGATATATTAAGGAGAAAATAGTTGCTAATCACTGTTCCTAACTGCAATTTGTCGGTTCGCAGGGCATTCTATTGGAGTGCCTTTGGAGGCGTGCCCAGCATCCAAGAACAACAAGGTGTGTAAAAATCATCATTATCATCATCATCATCATGTCCTTCTCCCCCGCTGGAGAATAAGGCCTTTGTGTGTAAAAATAGACAGAGAGATAGATGAGTGAGAGTGTGTGGAAAGAAATGTGGAAAAAAATGAATAAACATTAGCCTGTTCCAGGCATTCGGATAATGGGGGAGCGACGTGAAAAGCGTGAAGAATGGCGAGTGAATAATAGGTGTGGGGATTGGGGAGTCTTTTGCGCCCTCTTTTTGCGTCACTCCTCCACTATCCGAACGCCTGGAACAGGCTAAATAAACATCATTTCTTTCCACAAATTCTCACTCATCAACAAATCTAATCCTAGCAGTATGCAGGATGTTTGTCACATTTGAACCAAGTTATATGGCCTAGCTCCTATGACTCTTCTGTAGCTCAGTGGTAGAATGTCTGACCGGTGTGTGGAAGACGATAGGTTCAACTCCTGTTGGGAGAGTTTGGAAATTTATTTCCGAGTAGCTTACAAGTGTCACTGACTGATTAAAATCATTCTCATACTACAACTTTTTATAAAGTATTAAAATGTGTATTACATGATAGGAGATTTAAAATAAAATATACTTAACAGATCAATAAAATGTCTTATACCAAGTAATATGTGTTATCCATTGTAGTTCATCCCTTTGATTGTGGAGCACTGTTGTGATGTTGTAGAGAAAAAAGGAATTGAGACGGTTGGTGTTTACAGGTAAGCTATGCAAATCCCGAATGGAACTGTCTTTTAACAGTATAGAATGTCACGTCTCCTGTGTAAAAAAAAATCTCTAAATTCCAATTTGATCTGGAAACAGCCGATAGAAGAACTACTCTGTAGATTTCCACTGAAATTCCCATTTATTTAATTTATTTTATTTACATGTCTTGTTCCCCAACATTTTGTGTAGATGACTTGTAACAATAAATTAGCCATGTGTACACATGGGGCTGTCCCGTCTCGGAGGCAGAATTTCGTCATCAACTGGTCCTTGTTCCCCTGACTGGTTTATTATGTACATGTGTATCATTGTATGTTTGTTGATGTTTGTAGAGTTCCTGGTAATTCTGCCGCTGTAACTGCTTTACAAGAGGAACTCAACAACAGAGGAATTGAGAATATTTGTCTAGAGGAAGAGGTACACTGTACATGTAATTTGACTTTCATGTATCCTTGTAAGTTAGTGATGGATTTTAGTATAATTTGATGCACATGATTATAAACAATACAATAAAAGTAGTTTGTCTAGTGTGATCGTCAGGGTGAGTGTAGTCCGACAACCTGCGCGGAAGTCATCTTCAGAGTCAAGTGAAATGTGTTAGTCAGTCGACACTACATCGACTGACTAACACATTTCACTTGACTCTGAAGATGACTTCCGCGCAGGTTGTCGAAACGTCAGTCACCAACAACAGTCCTTTTCAGGACTACACTCACCCGGACGATCACACTAGACTAACTACTGATACTCCTGGGTTCAAACCATTTACTATTAATAATACAATAAAAATTTACAATACAACAAATTAATTTAGGTGTAATACAAAAGGAGCTATGTCACGATATTTCAAGTCATTTTTGCGAAGTGCAAAATCACCTTCAAAGTAAAGAAAGCCTCGAAATAATAGTTTACTAAGGTAGAAAACCATCAAAGAGGTGTTAATAAACCAAACAGGAACAAGGATGGTAGAGGATGGAGAAGATTAAACATAGAGCGATCCTATAAAGTGAGACTGAGGTGTTCAGGCTGTCAGTCATAGTCCGCAATGGAAGCGCCTCATTGGCTAGCATCGCTGAAAAAAAAAGCCAGTATAATGAGCTTCTAAATAAAGTCACTTTGTAAATAGTTTACGATTGCGAATGGCAAACTTGAAAAAAAATTGGCCAATCTTTTCAAGATGCGCCATCTGTGATGTAGCTCCTTTAAAACTAAAGCCTGTAGGATTAAAAATGAAATAGAAACTCCAGGTCACGAGTTTAAAGTGTGAAAGTCTTATGAAAGTCAGAGTACGTGTTTTTATACTACTACAATTCAAGGCAAAAGTATTTCAAGTACACTTGATGATTTTCTGCCTTCATTGCCTCCTCCCCTCCCCTCCCCTCCCCTCCCCCCCCCCCCCCCCCCCCCCTTAACAATGTCATCATCTGTGCCTGGTTGGATGTCTACTATTCATCAACATTTTTTCATAGGATGATTTCTGGAGTACAGTGAAACCTCCATGAAGGGGACACCCTTAGGACAAGGAGTGTCCCCTTAATTAATATACCTTATTCATAAATAGCGTGGATTAATTATTCTTTTATATTTATGCTAATCAGCCTCCCTAGCCTCATTTTAGAGTAAAAATTATTTTGAATTTTGCGCATACTAACGAGGTTAGGGGGGCTGATTAGCATGAATATAAAAGAATAATTAATCGGCCACCATTTATGAATAAGGTCTATAGAGGTGTCCCTTTAATAGAGGTACAGAGACTATTAGAGCGTTAATTTTGCTGGGACAAAAGGTTGTGTCCCCATAAAGGAGGTTTTCCCTTAATGGAGGTGTCCCAAAGTAGAGGTTCCACTGTATTTGTAGTCAAAACATGTAACAGTCACCTTTTTGTACCTCTGTGTAAGTGTCCCAAGGACTTTTGACGAGGATTGTATCTTATTATAAACTTGTTTTCCCCTTGCAGAAGTGGAGTGATGTGAATAACATCACCAGCCTTTTGAAACTGTTCTTACGGAAATTACCAGAAGGTCTTGTTACTGCAGGTAATTAAATACACCTCATCTCACATTCTTGGCCAATCAAATTGTGTGGTTCCAGAAAATATCCATACCCCCATGGAAGGTTTTTTGGTTTTAACCCTTCACCCTCTGGAATTTCCAGTTTAGCTTCACATTTTCCTCTGAAATTTTGGGTTTTGAGATCCCCATCCCCCTCGGAATTTCCAATGACCTTCCTTGGGGTGGGTATGGATATTTTCTGGAACCTCACATTGCAAATAACTGCATATGCATACACATTCCTCCACAAGTAGCTACTTTGATTTCTCCACTTCCCAGATTACATACAACTTGATATTTTTTTGAGTGGAGAAAACCAACATAAAAAATTATTTGAAAAATATGTCAAAAAGGACATATAAAGCCCAGAAAAAAAGAAAACAAGATGAAGGATTAAGAGGTTTCTTCCTTTCTTCAACACTATTGTTAACCCTCCCCCAGGGGGTACGCCTCAAAATTTGTAGTGGAGGTGTCCCGTCCACTTTTTTAAACCCTTACCATTTTCAGACAAAAAGATGTGATTGTAAAAATCTATACCCTATTTCAGACAAGCAGGCAAAACACCCATTTTCAGACCAAAACGGCTCAATAACCACTCCCTGTGGGGCGGCACATACTCTAGATATAGCTTATATAGAGGAGTACCCCCCCCCCCCCCCCCCCCCATCCTGGGCCAAAATGAGAGGAAGCTCTTGACAACTCTCAAGAAAAATTTGAGGAGGTTCAAATTTGACGAGAGTGCACAAGAGTCACCAGGAGCACTTGTTTCAGGTCAAATGCGAGTTTGAAGTATCGTCAACTGATTCTTGTTTGGCCTGGGGTTAAAAGCTTGATGAGTGTTAACATTGTTTTGATTTTTTTCCCCCGTAGATTTGTATGATGTATTTATTGAATCAAATAAGAAAGAGGACCCTGCAGAGAGAATGTGGGCGATACGATCTGTGGTACGTTTTGGTGTTTGTGTTGTTGAAAACAAAAGCCTGGTTCACACTAGTGACATAACAACATAAAGAAAATATATACTATTTTGATTATCAACTCGGAGTTGATAAAGGTAAACGCCATAGCGAATTTCTAGAAGCTGATGTTTCGAGTGTTAGCCCGTCGTCGGAGCGTTAGCCCTTCGTCTGCACTTTGCTCCGATGAAGGAGCAAAGGATGGGATTTTGATTCTTAGAATGAAATTATTGGCAGAGAGCCAAAGAAAAGTTCCAGCTGTGTGATAATGAGTTATGCTGTTGGCCAGCATAAATATGTACACACTATCATCCCTCAAAAGCTTTTTGTTTGTCAAGTAAAAAAATTGCTCATTAGACCAAAATACAACGATGAGACAGAAAAGAAAGACTGTTTTGCAGTCTAATCAAACTTGGACTGCTCGAGATCTGAAGTTCAACGTGCGCAACCATTAGGCCACTGCGCACAAGGAGAAATGAAATGGTGTTCACTCTTGGGAATTGATGGTTAATGTCAATGTTGTTGTTTTGCTGTAGGTGCAAGATTTACCCGATTATAACTTTGAAACACTCAAGTTACTTGTGAGTCACTTGAAGCTGGTGTCGGACAACTGCGACAAGAACAAGGTAGCTGACTGCCCCTTTTAGCTGCTGGTGTCATTATGACATCATCCAGTATGTATTCCTGTGGGAAGTGAGTGAGCTATCACAATCCACAGTAGAATAGGTAGATGCATTTTTGCCTCTGTTTCAAAACTAGTCCAGGTGTGAAATCATTCGCAATGAACTTGCGAATGAAACTCATTATCATATGAAAGGTTTTGAAACAGAGGTAAAAGTGGGGGGGGGGGGGGGGGGAATCCAAACAATTATTTCATTTTGAAATATATGGAGACATTAACACACTGCTAATAGGCCATTTCCGAGTTGCCTTTTGCCTCTGTTTCAAAATGAGTCCTGTGGCTGGTGCACAGCCTTTGTTATGGAAATGAGTTTTACCTGTGCGTTTATTGTCATGCAAATCAAACTAATTTCCATAACAAAGGTTGTGCACCAGGACTCATTTTGAAACAAAGGCAAAAGGCAACTCGGAAATGGCCTATTAGCTTCCACAGACTTAAAAGTTAGAACCACGTTGTTCAGCATAACAAACAGTACCACATGAAAGTACTGCTCAATAGCTTTCATTTAAATGGTCACACACTAGGGTTTCATCACCAGACTTCAAGTTAGAAACACAATAATATTCAGACTTGATGCTTAATTCTGGGACTGAAAGGGTTAAAGCTCAGTGGTTTGTGGAGTAAGTTATTTAATCCACCCTGTATGGGCATCTGTCTATTTTTTTCTACTTTGTTGGTGAAAGAATTGCTGGCTCCTTCTCATTACCATTGTGTGTGAACAGATGTCTACCTTAAGGCGCCAATAGACCGTTTTACAGTTCTGTGAAATGTAACCAAGCCTCTGTATGAAAGCGAGGTCAGGGGTGACCATGAGATGATAGAGACCAGAAACTAGTTTTTTTTACATTTGAAAAGAAGGAAGGTTTGTATCACAACAAACTCACCTCCAGCCTCACTTCTGTTCAAAGGCCTGGATTCTAAGCACACAACTGTAAAATGGACTATTTCTGAACAAGAGAGAGAAGATGTCTTAAATTTGAATCTAAACATATTTGTTTTTACTGATGACATCTACAACATAGATACGTGTAGTGTCTCTAGTTAGTTACCACTTGAGACACTGCATGGAGCTATACGAATCTTGTTACTTCAGTATGGAAATATTTTGCCCACATGGTAAATGAATTTGTTGTCCTATTACCTCTGAGCACGGTGCCACCCCTGTGCTGTTTCAGCGGGTGAGTGAAAAAGCTAACTTAATAATCAACTTGAAGTTAATAAGGTAAATTGACCACCCGATAGCCATTGTTGATTTGTAAAGCTGATTGTTTGAGTATTAGTCCTTCATCTGTGCAATTTGTTACGATGGACTAACAGCTTTCCAACTTTACGGTGGCACTTTTTTCACCATGATCAACTTCAAGGTGATATTCCAAGAAGTCTCTCACAAAAGCCAGTCTCTCATGGTAACCAGACTCTTTTTCTGACTTTTTGTGTAGATGGCAGTGCGTAACATGGCCATTGTATTTGGCCCGACCATCATAAGGACTGGGGACGATTCTATGATGGCCATGGTGAAGGACATGTCAGACCAGTGTCGTATAGTCGAGACGCTTATATCAGAGGTAAGATTGGCATCTTCTGTTCAGTATTATATGAAGGGGCGGGGCCATCCACTTGAAATGTGCAGGAGGACAGTAGAGATGGAGATGGTTTTGAAAACCTGGGCAGAGATGGCAGCTGTAGTGGCCAACCGCAGGCTTACCATCCTCTGTTTGTGTGGTCATAGGTATCTTTGATGTTCAAATTTCTGAGTACAATATTGTGAACATTAATCTTTCTAAAATCGGTATTTAGGATTGTCTATATTTAATAAAATAAAGTCAAAATGTTTATGCGGTTTTTACGGCATTTTGAGGCGTGCAAGAGCAGTTTTAGGACTTCAAAGTTTTCGACTCGCTTCATGAATACTTATATTACAACAAGGCATGCAACTTCAAGCAGTTTTTGGACCGACAAATTCCATACCTCCTCTCGAATCTCGATTTCCTAACAGCTCCCGGATCTCGAAAGACCAGTCCTCAAACTACAATCTGGCCAAATTTGAGTACGAAAGGTTCACGGATTTATCTTGATAAACCAGCTTGAATATCAAATGAGTTTGAAAATTCGCTTTTTTACCATGATCTGTACCACCAGCTGGGGCAGTTATGTACATTTTTGAAAAAAAATTTGAATACGGCTTTGAAATTGCTACCTTTGCCCTCACAAGTGCGAGAAACGTGTACCACGACAAACACTTCCCTTGTATAACAAACCCCCGTTATAACAAACACATTTCCCCTGGCCCTTGGCACTTTGTTGGTATTGTACATTGACTAATTCTGCTCAATTTGGTTTCAGTGCGATTGGTTTTTTGAGGAGCCTGAAGGTGATGAATGCCCACTGAAGGTACAGTTGACCTTCCTATGAAAATGATTTTTGTCATTGAAGTACCTTTTGGAAATGATTTACCTTGTTTGTTTGCAAGAAAACCCAGAAAACTTGTAACCTTTGTAATACACGTACCAGTGCAAATGCTCTATCAGCTAAGATCACTTCAAATGACGAAAGTTGACATGGAATTTTTTTCTGAAACTTCCCCTGGCTGATCGTTGTGATGTAATGTGTATCAACTGCAAAAGAAGTGTTTGTATCAGATAAGTTGACGTTTCCAGTGATTATTGATTTTTCTGACATGGAAATTGGTCTATACTCATTCTGTTGACCACTAGACTTGAAATATGAGGGCAAAAAGATAGGTCACCATGGTTGTTTACGAGAAGTCAACTATTTATCTCTATGACGAGGTTAGCTGCAAAGAAATGCGGCCATGTTATATGTGTGCGTTAATTACGAGTGAAATTATGGACATTAATGTTGTGCCGTGCAATACAAGGGGATCACCTTAAGCCATTGTGTGCAGACAGCAGCATATGAGCTTCTGGTACATGCCAATAGCAACTTGAAGGTTGGGATAACAATGTGACAGTGTACAGATGAATTAACTCTCGTCTTCACACTATTGATAATATTGTCGATGAAAGTGACCATTGCAGTTGCAGAGAAACCCTGTTGTCTCCCTCCCCTCCCCCGGGCCCCACCCCAAAAAGGCTTTGGCAGGATTCACACCCATGATTTTTGTTTGTATTGTCTTGGTAGACATTGCCTCAATGTGTAGAGTCGCCTCAAGAACATATTCTCTCACAGAATGTGCTCAGCTCACTTGGACAGGTTGCTGTTAATTTTGGTGAGTTCAAATGCTATAATATATGGTCTCTGTGACAGATGGCGCATCCTATAGTGGGTTATAATAATACAGCACAGATCAACAGCCATTTTCTCCTTGTGATTTCAATCCATGGTCAAGCAAACAGGTGATGAGAATCAACTCTTGACCAATTATTGTGTCGATGACCCGGGGGGGGGGGGGGGGGGGTACTAATTAGTGATAGGGACTTTTTGAATACATTTTATTTTGATTTTTCCTAAAACAATAAATTAGATTATTCATTCTCAATTTCTATGATGTGATAGTTGATTCGGCCTGCCGCCTCATCAACTATCACATCATAGAAATCTCGATCCCATATTGTAATAATTATTGTTAATTAGGAAACATTTTGTCAATCAGTGTTTTCTGGTATTGTCTTGGGGGAGTTGCATTACTTTCCCATGTGCACACGCGTTATTTAGCTTGTCACGCGATCTTTGCAATCTTTCCTCGTTTAATATGCAGGAAAATTTGCGTGACGCGTCTAGTAAGAAATGCTTGTTCGATGAGCCAATAGAATTTCTGCGTAGAAGGCAATTAATGCATTGTATTTATTTATTTAATTTATATTTTTGTGTTAGGAGATGATGGAACATACAAAGCTAAGGTAAGAACTGTTGTTACAGACAGGTCAGTCACGTAAACAAGTCTGAAGAGTGTCTTATTCTTTTTGTCCAAACCGGATAGTGACAACTTTCGTGACAACAGTACTCTTGTTGTTGCTGATTGGATAACGAAGAGCGGCCTACTTTTGGACCAAAAAAATGTCTGAAAATTTTTCCACTGAACAAAACATATTGTCTCAGAGTGTTGCGTCCGAAATTTCGATTAAAAAAATGTCCGAAATGTGCCAAAAAAAAGCTTTTTGTCCGAAATTTATCGTCCGAAAATTTTAAGTCCGAACATTTTCGTTGTTAAAGAATTAGAATGTGGGGATATAAAATGCCCAAGCCATGTATTCCAGAAAATACAGTAGATATAGCAAATTAGATATTTTATGTTTTTTTTAATGTGGTGGATGAATAACTAAAAACAATCAGATAGATGAACTAGTACTACCTCAATAAACCCACTCTTGGGAGGGATCTCAAGTTGTCTTGATTCAAAGTGGGTAAAATGTTGAGTTATATTTTGTGTTTTCTTTTCTCTTCCACAGTCAAGCGGAATATCTCTTCACATCCCCAAGTTCCGGAGTGGTAAGAGCTCAAAGTCCGACTCGGGCCAGGGCAGCTCCTCTGATGGACCTCTGTCTGATTCTCAGGGATCCGAGGGCTCACCGCCAATCGAGAGAGCTCCTGCGGTAAAGATTCTCACAGGGGAGGGGTCAAGGTCCAATTCACCCACCTTGGAAAGATCAGCAAGACTTGGCGGTAAGAAGAATGTAGAGAGCTCCTCAGCATCGATCCAAATGATGCTAGATCCCTCAGATGCAGAGTTTAGATCCAAAGGAGCAGGCTCATTAAAGGCGTATTCCTACTCACACCCTCCCCCTCCGTCCTATCGACGCGGTAATCCTCCGAGGAAGTCGACCAGTCCCATTACCCCTGAGCAGCCGTTTGTTCCTCTGGAGGTCAGTTTCGCTTTGGCACAAGATGCAGAGATGAGGAAGTCTCCCGACGAACTGCCCAGTGACCTCGACAATGCACCCAAGCCGAGCTTCGCTTCGTTTAGTGAAGAGACGCGCCGGAGGTTGCTTAAACTGAACCTACAGAAGAAAGCGGCAGAGAAGAGGCGACAGAGTGAAGAGATGACTTCACCGACTCCTGAGAGGAGCGATGAAGTACTGCATGAGGCGCCGCGTGAACGGAAGATGTCAGACCAAGGAGTTTTTGAAAATGTAGATCAGTTAAGTAGCAGCAGTACAAGCCGCAGCAGCAGTGCACATAGCAGCAAGAACCCGTCGCTAGACTCGCTTCATGTTACACCTCAGCAAGATAAGGTGGCCAGTTTACCTCTTACGGTCCACAGTGAAACACCGCGAGTAAACAGCAGTCATAAGACAATGTCACTACCAAACGAGGTGCATCACGAGGCGATGCCTAGATCCAATGAGACAGTGGTGGCTGTTGTGAAGGGTAGAGGTGTGGTGTCTGGCACACTGAGGCAATTTGAACCACCTCGAAGGCCGGCTAGTCTGGATATCAAAGCTAAAAGAGAAAACGCGGAGGAGCTCCGCTTGGCGAGGAGATCGTTGGGCTCTGAAGAGAGCAGTGATACATCGAGCGATGAAGGAGATGAATGCGCCATCAGCATGTCAAAGACGTTTGATGAAAAGCTGCGGATTCTGTTGGATCTGGGTAACACGTTCCGAAATAAGGAGAGCGGAGGTGATGCCGATGATGATGATAAGTCATCTGTTAGAAGCGAACCGCTGAGAAGGCCAATCCTGAGTAGCGAAGAAATGGCACAACGCCGTTCGTCTGATGAACCCGGCAGACTCTACAAAATTGTTGGGGTGAGCCCAGCAAGTGATTCTCATGGGGCTGTATCCACGTTTAATACTGGGACTAGTTCCCCTAGGGATATGTCCCGACATGAAAAACCTGACACGGAATTGAGATCAAACAGTTTAGCAGAAATGAACACTAGCACATATTTTGCAGTTCCTTCTACAGAAGAGCGCGCTAGTTCTCAACCCCCCTCTCCAGCGAGGAGAGTGCACAGTGAAGGAACACCTGGGTCTTCTGACAAAAAAGTGGGTGCTTTGAGACAAAGATTTGAGAGTAGTTCGAGTAAAGGGACAGACAGTAACCTGACACCAAAGGGCAACCAAGTCAGAGGAAGAGATCCTGGGCCAGCAGTTGCTCGGAAAAAAATCGGATCAGTCCGGACAACGACTCCGGTTTCTCTCAAGGAGTTTAATGTTAGACCAGCCAGTGTGAAGACCCCTGCTCCTCAGCCCGTTCAGATAGGAGGGGCAACGAGAGGAGTACAACGAGGACCCGTGCAAAGGCCACCTGAAGGTCGAACGGTGAGCTCGAGGAATATTCGCCTTGAGTCTAGCCCAGCAAGGCACTCATCTGCTTCACCAGTAAGGTACAACACAGAGAGAGTCGATAGCAGTGTGAATAGGAATGTACCACGATCAAGGCTGAACATGAGTGTAGGGTCAAATGAAAGATCAAATGGGCAACCGTATGCGAGTAAAACGCAGGTGCCTCCACGAGTGGTGAGTCGGGAGTATGGCACTAAATCCAAACTATTATCTCACAAAGACTCGGCTAAAGAACTGCTTCCATCCAAGGCTAGAATACCATCAAGGGACGCTAGAGGTTCACAAACACAGCGCAAGCTTGAGAAAGATGCTCAGCACATAGCTGAGCTGCTGGAAGAGATGCACAGCGAGCGCCACTTGCATCTCTCTCGTCAGCAGTCGGACATATCAGGACAGGCGCAGAAAGCCGCTGCCCAGAGGGCGGCCATCCGCAGGCGCAGGCGGTCTTTGGGAGATGACAACAACCCTGGTGTTGCGTTGCAAAGGCCGAACTCGCCCGAGGATGAAAATGAAAATACGTTGAGTTACACAGGAGTGGAAGTCACCCAAGGAGGCTATCGTGCATGGCCTAATGAAGCTGATGGAAGGCCAAATAGCCCGCAGCGTGGAATCCCTGCGAGGAGTGCTGTTCACTCTGTCAAAAGGTGATGCCGAGACTAGAATAGGACTCAATAGTTATTCTTACATGAAGTTCAAATGGGGCATATGGGTCAGGTGACCCAAATACCTCATTTGCACAACTGCAGGCTCAACGTAATAGGAGCTGATCTTTAACAACGCAAAAATCGTGCTTGGCTCAAAACTCGAAAGCTCTGCTTTCCAGACAGACACAGTACAGAACCTAGAAATAATGGCTTTCCAATATTATTGTACTCTTTGTTAGAAACGAAATGGTCAAATGCTTTAGTCCACTGATTTGGCCATTTTGCCTAACCTCAGGTAGCCAAGCAAGATTTTTACGTTGTTTTTTACCGATACTAGTACAAAGCAATATATTTTTCTACTCTTTGAAATCCTCTTAACATTTTTAATGTGGGTTCCCTTTTTATTCCGTATCATTTTATACAAATGATATAAGCAAGGGCTAAGACATGAACTTTTATCAATTTTTCTATCACCAGAAAGTCATTGCATTTTATAGTATTGTCTAAGGACCTTGTACAAATTTATTTCTTCTTCCGATATGTTTTTTGTTGTGTTATTGTGGCAAAACAATGACGAAGAGAGGACGACATGTCGCATATTTGTTGTTGTCGTATTCGCTCTATTGTATGTTTTAAAGTAAGTTATTGCTAATATATTTCCTTCAGTTTCAAGGAAACAAATGCTCTGGTTTTGTAAACAGGGGTTTCAGATTTAGAGGTTTTTGTTGTATAGGAAAACTTCGTCACTGGTCACGCCATTGTCACGCAATTTGATAGTTGATCGCGTGACGCGAGTCAGTGTCTTATTAGACATCTAGTGTAAATTATGGATCTTCACTATATGAAAGATTTTTGTCCGTGCCAGAGGTACATGAATTGCCTCGTCAACTTTTATATATCCTCGTATATAAACAGCTATTTTTTCGACTCAATTGTATACTTCAAAATTTGAGTTAGGTCATTTAAACGAATGCTTTGTAAAAAAAAGAATTGCGAGAATGCAGAATATAAAACAAGAGCTTCATTGCAGATAGCTTTAGTAGGTAAACTATTTTTTACAATGTTATTTTTATATCTTGACAGTGCAAAGTATTTTCTAAAAATGCAACTGTATTCATCATAATAGCGAGCGCGTAGCTTTGCCAAGATTTGTATAGTTTGGTGTTTAGGGTGTATTCTTTTATATATATAAATATAAGCAAGCCTTGGTTGTTACCTTGGCGCGAGGAGTTATGGGTATTCGGGTTTTATGATAATTAATGATAATTAATTCTAGTAATTATTCCTGATAATTAATTTAACCACAGTGTCTTAGAGGTCGTAAAGACAAGTCCATTTTTTATATAAAATGCCTTTTAAACCCTTTTAAACTACGAAGATGCACTGTAAAAGGGGCTTGGCTCCTCCTACTTTCCACACCATCTAATTTAGTTTTGCAAAGCTCTTGCATTTCTTTAGAAATTTTAGACCTAACAGACCCTATTCCAAAATGTCTGCCAATTTAAAATTATTTTGTATGCATTTAAATTTGCCTCGCTAACCTCGTTCTAGAGTAAAACTTCTTTTGAATTATCAACTCAAAAACGAGGTTAGTGAGGCTAATTTACAGTGAAGATGACGCTACCGTTGCCACTCGACAAAGTTTTTGATTACTTTTTTAACGACTTTCGGATGGGTTCCGTTTGACTTGACCAATCAAAATCCAAGGAGTGTTGGAGGCGGAGTCGTGAAATTTGAATGGTTTTAGTTTCTAGTCCATCAAAGTTGTCAAAAAGATGTCAAACATTAATCAAAAACTTTGTCGAGTGGCAACGGTAGCGTCATCTTCACTATAAATACATACAAAATAATTTTAAATTGACAGCCATTTTGGAATAGAGTGTATAGTCGAATGATCATACGAACATGCAAATTAGCACAATTTGAAACAAATTGTGGGGTAAAATCTACATTAAAATGCGTTTGAATTTCACGGGTTCGGAGATGCTACCTGCTAGTACTAATTTTAAAAACTCTATGTTCTCGTGGTTTGTATTTTTTGGAAAACTCTACATGGTGAAATAAGAACTGTTCCGATTCTTTTCTGCTTATTTGAAATAATTTTGGAAGGAAGAACTCAAATTTTCAGCTATGTTCTCGTTCGCTTGTGATTGACAAATGAGGCCTACCTTCCTTGGGAACCTTCCTTTTATAGCTTTGATTGCGTTTCATCCACAGACTTAAAAAGTTAGAACCACCTTGTACAGCATAATAAACAGTACTGCTTGATAGGTTTCATTTGAATGGTCAAACACCAGGGTTTCATCCACAGACGTAAAAGATAGAACCACCTTGTACATCATAATGAACAGTACACATGAAAGTACTGCTCAATAGCTTTCATTAAAATGGTCACACACTAGCGTTTCATCCAGACTCAAAAGTTAGAACCACCTTGTACAGCATAATAAACAGTACTTACATGAAAGTGCTGCTCAATAGCTTTCATTTGAATGGTCACACACTAGGGTTCCACACTAGCGTTTCATCCACAGACTTTTAAAAAGTTAGAACCACCTTGTACAGCATAATAAACAGTACCACATGAAAGTACTGCTCAATAGCTTTCATTTGAATGGTCACGACATAGCATTTTAGAGTACGAATACGCACCAAAGGCGAGAAAAAATAAACATTGACGAGTAAAAATGCCCAGCCGTATTACACAACTTTCCGCTGAATAACTTCTTTTTACAGAATAATCGGTCTCCTGGACTCGTTTTAAGTTTAATACGGATACATTTACGACCGGAAGGTGACTGAGTGATTTATAGCTTGGGATTTTTTCTAATTCGCTAGAGTGGCGATGATCTTCTATGAAGGCATTTCCGGAATATGGACTTGTCTTCACGCTTAGTGACCAACAGCTGCACATTAGAGTTGATTCAGTAAAATAATGATCTAATGCGAACATGGCTTAATGACTGTTATACAGTTTAATTTACAGGGAGATGATTAAAAATCAAATGTATTTTAACTTTGGTATGGAGTGTTTGATGCGGATTACTGGTTATGGGGAAAACCCCGGGCCAAACTGGCCCACACTGTCGGATCCTATCCTGGTTCCTGTAGCATGAAGCCGACTTGGATAGGATGCTAGTCCAACGCTAGTTTACCTCCAGCATTTTGTCAGGTTGCCTGTTAATCTCGTTTTGTGGGTGTGGCTCGAATTCATTTTCACCCCATAAGAGGTATCAAATCTGAAACAAAACTAGTTCCTGTCGTATTTTTTCCCCAGTCATTTTAGATTTAAACATCCTAGGCCTCTTGCGCACCAGATCAGGATTGCGGGAAGGAAAAAGCTGGATAGTAAACCTCTTGTTAGACATTTTAGTGTAGTATCGATGTGCATTTTTATTCGTCATTGTTTGATTCGCCCGACGTGCTCGCCAAAATACCGTAAGTCTCGTAAAATATACAGCGATACTGCATACTACATACTCACTAAAATGTCTAATAACATATATGTACTTAACTTTTTAGCGTATGAAATAAAAGAAAATTAAAACTTTGGCCATACAATGATAAACAGACTTTAAAAAAACAACAGCAAGGGGTACCCGCTTATATAACTTTATATTGAACGTTTTATAATAGGATCCAGCGATCTGTTTATACAGAAGTCTGAGAAGCACAAAAAGTGTCCGCAACTGGAGCCGGCCGCTTATAGGATCTAGGAATGTGTAAATACAGAGTTTGTATGAGCTAAGAGTTCAAACTGGGTTTTGTCAAGGCGGCCATAAGTACAACTGTAAGTAGAGCTGTCCGCTCAGAGAGCTTAGACTGTAAAGACACTGACAGCCTGTTCCAGGGGTTCGGTTAGTGGGGAGTGGAAAAAAAAAGCGAAGGATCGCGAAGGGACTCGTCTTTTTTTCTATTCGCTATTTGCGCCGCAGGCTAGACACAGACTGACCAGTTAGTGATGTAGAAATCTTAGTTAACGCCTGGAACACCGAACAGGCTAGACAGACTGGTTTGTGATGTATCTTAGTTAACACCTGGAACAGACTAGACACGGACCGGTTAGTGATGTATTCTCTTAGTACAAAATGAATGATAATCCGGACTAAAAGCAAGTCGAGAACTGTTTTTATTATAGACCTCTGTTTACACCTATTGCGCTGAAATGGTTATTTGTACCTAATTTCCATACTCACCACTTGCGACTATTTGCCTGGTCGGATGGTCATGTAAATCAACGATTTATTAAACATTTTCTATTTGCTTGAATATCGAGCATGAAAATGCAATTGTTCCGATTATCAGTCCTTTTAAGGTGATTCCTTGGTATTGCATTGCGCATCCTTACTGCGCATAATTTCTTGCGTCATTTGCGCGCGCCACGCGTCATTTAGCGCGAGTACGAGCGCGCGCACATACAGAACATTACAGGATTTCTTTCAGACAAGCTTGGCTGGGAAATAAATGGTCGTTTTCTTCTAAACAAGCACGGTGACCCCCATTTTTTATTTCATAATTTTAATAAGAACAGTATCTACATTACACAAGGAAAAGATGGGCAGAAATCTATGATCAGTTTTTTGGCAATTTAACTAAATTCTCCGGAGGGAGCCACTACGGTCCCACAGCGCATATCCAATTTGAATCTACTTTGGAGTGTAAAGTAAATACAAAGGAAATCGAAGACATTTTTTCTGGAACGTCGGTGAATAAACAATGGAATAAAGTCAAACTCTGTGCGATATCATGGCTGCATTGAAAAACATCGAGCTTATTTGCTGCGCACGGTTTTTGCCAAACGGGGCCAAAATGACCGCACTCGTCAGCATTGTGGCGTGGAAACGAGCACGGTGACCCCCTCTTTTTATCACGTTTTTATTATCTCCTTGACTTGTTACAAAAGTGTACCAAGTTTCATCGGAAATCTATGTTTGGTTCTATTACCAGGGAATTACCTTAATTTTCTTTAAGCTGTCAGCAGGTCCTAGTCTCCTACGCAGCCCATTTGTCCCGGCTCTTATTACAACCGGAGACTGAGCCCCAAAACAAACATTTCATGCTGTGAGTATTGCTTTTCTCTCGCAAGGATCGCACCAGGTTTGCGACGTAACATGGAACCCGTGTGCACAGGTTTTCCCGGCAATTCACCTTTTCAAGGCTCAAAATATTAATTATCCTTGCTGGTTCGGAGAATTTGATGGTGTATAAAGACAATACCCCTCTGTTGATAATAATCTTAATTCTCAATACCTGCACAATGTATTGATAATGCAAGGAGAAATTATATGTCGATTGCTCTTGGAGGTGAGCGGGGAGGGGGGTAGGCTCGATTACCAGCCGCTGTTCGGGAAAATGAGCCCACGCTCGACTCGAGAGAGCGGCGGAAATCGAGCCTAGGAGGGGGGAAGAGTATTCGCCTGTATAAGCTATATAGGTATGTGCTGCCCCAAAGGGTATGTATGGTTTTGAGCCGTTTTGGTCTGACAACGAGTATAGATTTTTTGAACATTTTGGTCTCAAATTGGGTGTGTTTCGCCAGCTTGTCTGAAATAGTATAGATTGTTGCCAATTTGGCTTGAAAAAGGGGAAATTTTTAAGGGTCAAGTTTGAATTTGGGTTGGGAAAATGTCGAAAATCGCGGCATATTTTGGTCTGAAAACGGGTGAAGGGTTTAAAGAAGCGGGCAGCACACCCCTACCACAAATGTCGAGCAGTACCGCTCCCCCCGGAGAAGTCAGTTAAACAGGATTACACTTGGTTTCCCTGTGCGCGCGTCGTCTGCACTTTGCATGACTCTTAGTCGACTCGATAAAAACATCACTCAGGCTAGCTTTACGGGTGCAGGGATTGCAACATATACTAGCAGATCTGAAAGGTATGTTTGAATATTTACATGTATAAAGGCTAAAAAAGATTTTAGAACTGATTTCAAGAATAAAACCTCAGTTTCTATGTCTTTATACTCTGGTAGTAGTACCTCATTTCCCTCATGAGATGTCGTACCTGAGCTATAGCCGCAGAGAGCAAAATGACCTATGATCTTTATCAGAGTATAAAGGCATAAGAGGCCTCTGCGCCAAGTCGGTTAAAGACATATAAACTGGCGTTAAATTGTTCCTTTTACAAAATTCATTATAATACAGGATTGGAATGGAAACGACATCATATCTATTCGAATCTATTCTTGAGCTATATAGTTTAATAAACGAGAAGCAGTATTATATATATTTTTTAAACCAAGCGCGTTTTTGACAGTCCACTCACGTCCCTACAGAAGCTTATATTTCGCTTCGACTCGCTCGACGGACTTAGGGAAGAGGGACGGTGTAGTCTATTGACTTTATTAAAACATTTAAAAAAGCCTCCTCCTCCTCCACCATTCCATTTTTTTCGGTGGGTATATTATGCTCAAGAAAGCAGAGATATTTTATAATTTGGTTTAAACAACCATTATGTTTCTGGGTGTTTCATGTTTGGGGTGGTAGAGTGCGATCGTTACCGCACGCCAGTCATCATACACCGGGTGTACACACACCGAGCTTCCTTTTTGCTGCCATGTCTTTGATTTTGATTGAAACCAGTGTTTGGTCAACTTCCAACATTGAGAGATTTAATCACGATTATCGTCAAATGAAGACGGCATATGAAGTCTGTAAGCTATGATGGGATATGCCGGGAAATGCACCTTGGAGTGTAATTGCGCTTCTCAATTCCTCTTTCCTTTCTTCGAAAATTAACCTTGATTATTTACTTTGAACCGCAAGCTGTGGGAGTGGATTTCTGCCAGTCTATTTTAAAACATACTGAGCTTATATAATGACACTATAATCTTGGGGTCATAAGCATGCCTTCATAGTTCATATCGAAAACAATCGAGCATTTGTGGTCTCTGTGGTCATCGGTTGCAGCAGTGTTAAAATAAGGCCAAGATTTTTTAGGCGCAAAACAATACACCGCCAAATATGTGATAGCGTGTGATGAATGGGGCTATTTTGAGCTAAGTGATTTATAATCTTCATCTGAGGAGCACTTGTTTGTCTGCTAAATGAGCTCGTTGAAAAGAATTAAGAAGAAATACAGACAAGGAAAAAATAACATGAGATGAAACAACACAGTCATGATCAGTTAAGACCACATTTCGCCGCAGGGGTGAAAGGAAAGGCGGAAAGACGGGAGGGGGGGGAGGGGGGGGGGGGGGTGTGCGCTCGATCTGTAGTTGACTCGACTCTGAAGAATTTTTATACGCCTACAGTCGAAGCTCTCTGGGCGGATACTTTCGTAAGCGGACAGCTCTACTTACGGCCGCCTTGACAAAACCCCGTTTAAACTCTAGTTCATACAAACTGTATTTGCACATTCCCGTAAGCGGCCAGCTCCAGTTGCGGACACTTTTTCTGCTTTCCGGGGGTGTCCACTTACGGGAACTTCGATTAGCCTGCGAGCAAGCTCTCCGCTCTTTCTCTTTTCCCCAAAAAAAACGCCAAGAGAGCTTTCTCGCAGGCTAAACTTCGATTAAATATTCAGGTCAACATTTTAGTGAATGCCTCAGTGCTGAAGTCATCATCAGCTACTTCTGTTCATGTTGTGCTGTTTTACACAAACAAAGGCAACTTCGCTTTCCGTCCCCCTCCATCCGTTTCCTTTTCTCAAAGTAAATACATACTGAGAAAGGGTGCTTTCTAATTCTAATCTGATCGGAAGGAAGGAGTTAAATGGTCTGAATACCTGTGGTGAAAAGCCCGAAAGATTTATTATTCACAGGAGAATAGACTGAAAAATACAGTCAAACCTGTATTAAGCGGCACCCTCAGGGAATGGCATAACATACCCGAGTGACCGCTTACATGAAATACAGGTTGACCAGTTTTGGCGAAAAATGTTACTACAGTCGAAGATCTTGTTGCGACCAGTCTTGTAAGCGACCAAGCTCCAGTTAATACGACCACCATTGTGAAACCCCGTTTTAATTGTCACTCAAACTCTGTAATTGAAAGCTCTCATAAGCGACCACTCCCGGCATCCGTAACCACCAGTTTTGGGAATTACCAACTGGTCTTTTCCTTTGTTTTTAAGCTCTCATAAGCGACCACTTGTTGTACTACACATTTATGAGACATTGTATTATTTGTAATCATCTGAAAAAGAGACGTTTTCAATTTCTGTGGATGCGTGACCTGTACATTCGATTTCGTTCATTTCGTAAGTGGTTACAGCCTCTATTATATTGCTTCAGCGCGTGGTTACTCACGACAGCCCATTCTTGTAAGCCAGTGTAAGCGACCAGCTCTAGTTACGACCACTTTTTCGAATTTCCGAGGTGGTCGCTTACGAGAGCTTCGAGCAAACATGATACAAACCCCTGTAATTTCAATTGATAAAAGAAAGAAAAACAATGGCTCCACATTAATTTCACCGAAATGCAGTTGACGTGATTTTCAATGTGCTTTGTTTGGCAAGAAATCCAAGACATAATCTCGCGAATTTGGCAAGTGATAATAGACCGTCATTTAGCACGCGATGACAGATTTTAAAGCTATATACAGAACACAAATAGCACAATACATGAGACATGTTTTCCAGCCAGCCTATGTCTACTAGTTGTAGTTTTATTATATTTTTTTACAGCTTTCAAGACGCATTGTGTGTGGTTGACAACTAAAGCTCCTTTGAGTACACATCAAGGGTACATAATTTCATTTTGTTTGGTAGAAGGTGTGCTTGTAATAGTATGTTTTTGTAGATGTATTTCTATACTGTATTTTCAGTATCAAGTTCAAAGGAAGTTTAATACTTCTTAATATAGTTTCAGTATCAAGTTCAAAGGGAGTTTAATACTTCTTAATATAGTATATTAAGAAGTATCAAACTTCCCTTGAACTTGATACTGAAAACAATGTACAGTCGAAGCTCTCGTAAGCGACCACCTCGGGAATTCGAAAAAGTGGTCGTAACTAGAGCTGGTCGCTTACGAGAGCTTTTAATTACAGAGTTTGAGTGACAATTCAGTCAAACGGGGTTTCACAATGGTGGTCGTAACTAGAGCTTGGTCGCTTACGAGAGCGGTCTATTTATTTCATTATAGAATCCCATACTAATCATGCCTACCTATAATGAAATACAGTCGGCTCCCGAATAACTCAAACCTTCAACGGAAATTGAAAAACGTTCGAGTTATTGAGGATAAAATTAGTAAGAAGATGACCTGAAGAGAAAACGAATTTACTTCGAGATATCGGGAGTCAACTGCAATGTGGTTTGATTCCTGAAGTCATGTAAATGTTCCCTTTTATAACAATATATATCGTGAAGTAGACAGGTATAAGAATAAAGAAGAAAATCATAAATATGGAGTTTGGCGTTGATCGAACACCAAATTCTCAGAACTGCCGAGTACGGAGAATTGATAATTCTGATGAGAGGGTTAAATTTGAGTTGCGTTGGAGACGATCTACGTAAATGCAAAACGTATAAACTTTTTAATTTCCTTTTCAGCATTACATATATATCGCGTATAAAAGAAGAAAACGCCCATATTTGTTCCGTGAGGAGGTTGAGCTGAGACGAATCGCTTTCAATTGTTAACCGCGTCGCGTGTTAACAGTCAAGGTAGTATAATGAAGTGCTTTTTGAATTTTTCTTGGCTATTTGTCGAATGAACTGTTTTTGTTTGGCGGATTGTTTAGGTATATCGACCACTGCGTTAGTCAATCAAATACCGAGAACTGAAAAGAACACAAGCTCTTCTGATCATCCACAACAACTTTTCAGGTTTTTTGTAATTCAGGAAGATACAGGAGAAGAGCCACGTTACGGTAAGTCGTAAGTGAGGATGTAAGATGTAACTGAAAAGTCCAACAAGGGAAGGAGGGAAGAAAAGATTTGAACAGAGTGTTCTTACTAAGTGCTTCGTCGAATACAGTTTGAAGCTCCCGTAAGCGGACATCCTTGGGAAGCAGAAAAGTGTCCGCAACTGGAGCTGGCTGCCCGTTACGGGAATGTGTAAATACAGAGTTTGTATGAGCTATAATTCAAACGGGGTTTTATCAAGGCGGTCGTTTATGATTAAAGTAGAGCTGTCCGCGTATGACATTATCCGCTCAGAGAGCTTCGATTGTATTCCTTTCACAGTACAACAGTTCGCAAATGTCTAGTTTGACTGTGAACTTTAAATACGGCTTTAAACAATTGCAAAATATTATCATAATCTCAGTTTCCAAAAATAATATTCCGCCTTTTCTTAGAATTTTATTTCATACAGAACTTCCGTTTCCTTGTTTCACGATTTTTTTGGCAAATTGTGTCATGGCCTGGGAATACTTCATGTACGCTTTCTAACTTATTTTTCGCTTTCAGTTCAATTTCATACATAAAGCCGTGAAAGTTTTCATTGAAATTGCCTTACCTTCCTTCCACGGTATTTTACTTGCTGGCTGTGTTGTTGTTGTGCTTATTTAAGGCAGTTTTAGCGATATTTTCAATTCTGTGTTTCCACTTCCTCCCAAACCCTTATATTTTTAGTTTTTTCCGGCTGACGCACAGATTGCTGACTCACAATGTGAGCTTGGGATACCTGTGGCTCACTATAATGATTGTTAGGCCATCCCCATAAAATGTTTTGTTTCCCATCACCCTCTCTCTCGTGAAAGTGGGTCGGTAGGTCGGTTAAAAAAAAAAAAAAGCCGAGAAACGAAATATTGACAAATTAATACATAAATAATTCCAAGCGAGCCTCGATTTTATCTTCCCCGTGACCACCATTTTGTTACGAGCCGATATCACTCGAAGACGTCATTACTGGGCTGATTTAGATGTCAGAGTGACTTTAAAGATGTAAATAAAGCAAATTAAACTTGGAAACACGCGAGAAAAGGGCGCAGGCAATGAATCAGAAACCTTTTTTTTTTTTCTTTTACTTTTTGAAAAAATTGGGTCGGTCGGGCGATGGGAAACAACACATTTTATGGGGATGGCCTTAGCTATAAAATAATTAAATTCGCCGACTTATTGCAAGAAATTTAAAACACAGACCAGCAAGTTAGAAGCCTGAAAAACATTTTCCCCTTTAAATACTTTAAAAGTATTCGTTCAATCAATACAACGGACACGATGAATTTTATTTATTTTATGGAGTTTGCTTTGATTGCCTGAACATTGATAAAATGTATGCTGGTTGCTCGATGCCTCAGTTGATCAATTACGGAAACAAATACCATTACGGCCATCAGATAACCATTAATATGATGAAAGTTATGTTGGGTAAAATTAGTAAGATGACCTGATGGGAAAACAAATTTACTTCGAGATATCGGGAGTCACAGACTGCAATATGGTTTGATTCCTAAAGTCATGCAAATATTCCCTTTTATAACAATATATATCGTGAAGTAGACAGGTAGAAGAATAAAGAAGAAAATCATCAATATGGAGTTTGGCGTTGATCGAACACCAAATTCTTAGAACTGCCGAGTACGGAGAATTGATAATTCTGATGAGAGGGTTAAATTTGAGTTGCGTTGGAGACGATCTACGTAAATGCAAAACGTATATACGTTTCAATTTCCTTTTCAGCATTACATATATATCGCGTATAAAAGAAGAAAAACGCCCATATTTGTTCCGTGAGGAGGTTGAGCTGAGACGAATCGCTTTCAATTGTTAACCGCGTATAAACAGTCAAGGTAGTATAATGAAGTGCTTTTTGAATTTTTCTTGGCTATTTGTCGAATGAACTGTTTTTGTTTGGCGGATTTTTTTTTTCCTTGTTTCACGATTTTTTTTGGCAAATTGTGCGGTACTGGAAATACTTCATGTACGCTTTCTAACTTATTTTTCGCTTTCAGTTCAATTTCATACATAAAGCCGTGAAAGTTTTCATTGAAATAGCCTTACCTTCCTTCCACGGTATTCTACTTGCTGTCTGTGTTGTTGTTGTGCTTATTTAAGGCAGTTTTAGCGATATTTTCGATTCTGTGTTTCCACTTCCTCCCAAACCCTTATATTTTTAGTTTTTTCCGGGCTGACGCACAGATTGCTGACTCACAATGTGAGCTTGGGATACCTGTGGCTCACTATAATGATTGTTAGGCCATCCCCATAAAATGTTTTGTTTTCCATCGCCCTCTCTCTCGTGAAAGTGGGTCGGTAGGTCGGTTAAAAAAAAAAAAAAAAAAAGCCGAGAAACGAAATATTGACAAATTAATATATAAATAATTCCAAGCGAGCCTTGATATCGAGCCGATATCACTCGAAGACGTCATTACTGGGCTGATTTAGATGTCAGAATGACTTTAAAGATGTAAATAAAGCAAATTAAACTTGGAAACACGCGAGAAAAGGGCGCAGGCAATGAATCAGAAACCTTTTTTTTTTTTTAACTTTTTGAAAAAATTGGGTCGGTCGGGCGATGGGAAACAACACATTTTATGGGGATGGCCTTAGCTATAAAATAATTAAATTCGCCGACTTATTGCAAGAAATTTAAAACTCAGACCAGCAAGTTAAGTTAGAAGCCTGAAAAACATTTTCCGCTTTAAATACTTTAAAAGTATTCGTTCAATCAACAACGGACGCGATGAACTTTATTTATTTTATCTGACTCGTCCCCAGTCGTCTCTCTTGTCTCCTGTGCGGCCGAGGGGAGCGCAAGGGGTTTGCTTTGATTGCCTGAACATTGATAAAATGTATGCTGGTTGCTTAATGCCTCAGTTGAGAAATCCTTGACAAATCGGAGCCAATTTAATACGGAAACAAATAAATGTTACACAGGGTGTGGTAAGGTACAATTTTCTCCTGATTGCTCCATTAATATGATGAAAGTTAAGTTGAAAGAAGGATTTTTTTATGTGACGAATAGAAAAGATCGTCTTTGGATAAGCAAAAATTAAAAATTATTTACTACTATTCGAAAATGATACTCGAGTCAGGAGTGAGGGAGTGGGGGACCGAGACGGACCGTCTGAGAATCAGGCTAGTAGAAGAGAGAAGTGTTTATATTGCGTTACGATTGCGTTACACAAAATATATACCGCAACAGTGTTTGCGGCTTACGAAGTAAAAAAACATGGCGGACGAATATTGTAACGAACAGGCAAGCCGTTCTATCGAAAGGATATGGCAAATAGGGAAGCAGAAAACGGTTAAAATTGGATTCAGGATTTTATTGTACAAGCCAGGAATTAGTTTGCAAGGTAAGACGTTCAAAGCGTGTTTTGTACGATCGAATTGAACTCCTCTGCACCCTGTGAGGGGAGCGCAAGGGGTTTGCTTTGATTGCCTGAACATTGATAAAATGTATGCTGGTTGCTTAATGCCTCAGTTGAGAAATCCTTGACAAATCGGAGCCAATTTTGTCCTGATTGCTCCATTAATATGATGAAAGTTAAGTTGAAAGAAGGATTTTTCTATGTGACGAATAGAAAAGATCGTCTTTTGGATAAGCAAAAATTAAAAATTATTTACTACTATTCGAAAATGATACTCGAGTCATCAGAAAAAATTATCTTTGACGCGTCGTAGCGAGGTTAGCCTCCTTTGCAGACGTTCTTTGTGTCTGTCCTATTCTCCCTCCCCACTAATTAGTGGGGAGGGAGAATAGGACAGACACAAAGAACGTCTGCAAAGGAGGCTATAGCGAGGTCGGAGAGGAGACCACCTTAATACTATTCTGTCAAGTGGTTGTAGATGTTTTTCCGCCGAACAACTTTTTCAAAGCACTAGAATTCAAAACAAATACAACGACATATCTGAAATGTTGAGAGGAGACTGTAAGCTGCTCTTAGAGATAACAGATGTTGCTGTAGCGGAAGAGGGCCACCATAATAGCGCTGCGCCCTATTACTAAAAAATAGGTTTTGTCACATGAGACCACATGAGACCCCCCGCACGGACTCAGACAAACATTGCGATCTGTGAAAGGCAAATGTATGTGCGAGAGCGGCGACAGTGAAACAAAAAAACAAAAAAATTGGTGAAATAGTGGGCTTTGCTTTCCAGAAGGACGTTGAATGGTTAGTACCAAAACACTGCTGTTGGGGAGAGTGCAAAACGGACTCCAGATATCCAGATAAGTGGCCGAAATCCCTCAAAGAGGTGCAGGAATCGGGGAAGAAGGCCTTCCAAAACCGTCGCAAGACATTGCGAAGTGTAGACGTTGGCTACTGGCTTGTTCGCGGGAATCATTTATTACTGAGAAAAGCATTTCCAGAAACACCTACATTTGTGCTCTTCACTAGCCCGGAGAAAAAGGCCCCACGGCCGAATTTCCTGATCCGCTGAAGGAAAATTTTACTCCAGCACAAGTTATAAAGCTGTGACAGGCCTACACGACTCCCGCTGTTTCCAAATGTATTGTCTTAGCCTTTATTTACCTCTTTTGTACGAGACAATGGGAGGCTCTTTATATATCTCCCTCAGTAAAGGATGATTCTGTATTAAATGCCATTTATCCATCAAGACTTTCTTTAAGTATTGTGTGACAAAACGTAGAATTTTCTTGCGCGATTTTTCCTTCTGTTGAAGGGCCGACTTTCTCTCTTCGAATTTAACTTCCGAGAGGACTTTATGTACCAGAATATCTGGATACCCTCTCACATGTAGGCGTGATTTGAATTCTCTTATATTCTCCTCAAAAGTTATTTTTGAAGAGTTTGTTCGAAGCAGCCTGAGTGCTTCCCCTTTGATGAAGCCTTTACTGACCCCTGGTGGGTGGCAGGAAGAGAAATGCGTGTACTGAAATGTTTCAGTCGGCTTGTAGTGGGTGTCCACGTCAAGGATAGATGTGTCTTTAAATATATCGCCTTTGTAAACGCATGTATCCAAGAAAATAGTTTCCTTTTCTGAGATTTCAGCCATAAATCTAATGGTTTCGTGATGTCTGTTTGCTCGGGTCAAGCGTGTGGTGATTCCCACTTTGTATACTGTTGCGCACACGTTTCACAAGCTCAGGGGCTTAAAGTTGAGCGGTAAACGCGATGCACTTTAATCACCATTTCAACTGGTCCACAGTGTATTCCTCCGGTTCTCTTTCAAATTTAGAGCCAGGAACGTCGTCGTCGTCGGTAAGAACCGTTAAAGATCGAAGCGAACCGCTTGCCATTCACATGATTTCCCTTACAACTCTTACAGAAGAGGACGTTGTTTTGTCTGAGTCACGGCGGGGTCTCAAATTTCGTGACGTCATTAGGGCGCAGCGCTATTATAGAGATCGTAACATTTGTCACGTAGAGAGGGCTAAAATGTGACTGACATCTGATCATGGATATCGATAACAGTGCAACGCGATCGTTATCGAAGAGGGAAGTTGTCAAATTTTAGACATAACAACCAAGAACTCCAGTAAGCCGAATTATTAATTAAAAACCTTCATTTGGTTGGCTTTCGTCATCCTCCAGAACTGCTCGAGAAGAACTAGCTGACAGGTACGGGCTTATGGTAACAGTTTTGTAGAACAGTTAGTTATGTAGAACAGTTAGTTATGTAGTACGACTAGTACAGTATGCGACTCATAAAAACAGCTCGTAGATTCGTGTTCGACTCCATGTTGTTGGCCCTCTCAGGTTCATAAATTTATCTGAGATAAGGGAAATATTTTAACTCATTTTGGAGACCAAAGCAACTCAAGATTTCAAGGCTTTCTTTCCTCGTTGCAGTAACAGATCGATCGCGATTTTCTTTGTAGTCGCCCATATATCTCAAAGTCTCGGCAATGCGTGATAAACAGGGGACCTACATAGGGTACATCCGATATCATGATTTTATGATTATAATATATTCAACGGGTTGTCCACTAGCATATTTTTCCCTCGGCCGGAGTGTAAGCCTACAATTCCGCGAAAATACGGGAAAATAGCGCGTTTCAGTTTCCCCCATTTCCATGATGCTGTTTCATATTCACGTGACATTTGACATGTAATGGTTTTGTACTTCCTAGTAACATACAAATTTGTTTTAAGTGAATGACAACACGGACCGCCGGCTAAGCTTGAAAAACATACAGGGTGGAGTGCTGCCGCAAAACAAAGAAGGGAGTAAAATAACTGTCTTGTCTTTCGTTATGTCACGCGCAACCCTTGTCTAGACTTACCACAAGTCGTCTTCTTTGAGCGAAACCGGGCGACGCGACAACGATCGAGGAACGTCGCGAGAAGACGACAACGAGGAAACCAAAACCAACGAAAGGGAAAAATAATATTGGAAAGGGCTTTTAGAAAGTCTACCCTTGTCACGCGCGTCATTTTAGAAAGTATCGCATACGGGCTTCCTTATTTTCCCTTTTCATTTTCGTTTGCCTTTTTAATTTTAGAATCAACGCCCGGGGGGGGGGGGGGGGGTGGTACTCCCTATAATGGACTATACGGGGAGGCTCCGCCCGAAAGGGGTACCTTTTCAGACTGGAGGTACATAAAAGGGTAGGGATTTCACGAGTTGGAGTATAGAAAAGGGTAGGAATTTCACGAGTTGGAGTATAGAAAAGGGTAGGGATTTCACGAGTTGGAGTATAGAAAAGGGTAGGGAAAACTGTCATTTAGGTATGAGGTGGACTGCAGGTTTGAAGTTCTTAGCCATCGTAAGACAGCTTCCTTCCACTTCCTTCTGGGGATATATATTGTATATTGTTCATTAAGTTCATTCCAAGGGTATAGAAAAGGGATGCAGTGTTTCTACTGTAGGTATGTGAAAGGTGTACCATTTTCATAATTTCTAAGGAAGGTATATGAAAGGGGTTACCTTTTCTGTCAAAAATGGTATATAAAAGGGTAAGGGGTTGGACCTCTGGGCGGAGCCTCCCCGTATAAAACGTTTTTGAGTACCCCCCCGGGAGTCAACGCTGTTTATTTTCAGCTCCGATGGAAAATAAAAATATAATAAATTTTAAGCACTGGGCTTTTGATTCTCTCTTTACTTAGATCCGTGTAATATTAAAAAAAAAACGTTCAAACCATGCCGAAAAGGCTAGCATGCGAAAAAAGTTCCCCAATTGTTTTTCCTTTGAGACATTTCAACTTTTTTTCTCGACATGTCTAAACCACGTATTTCCTGCCAATCCGATAATGTCAAATTTTCGTCCCGGAACTTTGGCTCTTTCCGCCGTTTTCCGGCGGCTCTGCCAGTTCAAATAAAAGTGCTAGCCGTCAATTCCGCTCAGCTACATGCACAAATGAACGTACTTCCATGCGTTATGTGTAGTTAGACTCAGACCAAGTCATGATAAATGTTTACTTGTTACTCTAGATATAATTAATGGAAAGCAAAGACAAAAGATACGGCGTCGGAACAAATAGATATTACAAGGCGTGGTCAAAGGTACAATTTTCACCTAATTGCCCCGTAATCCCTTTCGATAATTGCTTAAAATTGCGATGAAAGTTGTATATCCTTTTTGAAAGCATGACTGAGAGAATGATATCTGAAAGAAACAAAACAGAGTGTTTTTGGGGAACTCAACATTTATTAGGTACTGTTCGATAAGAGTCTAACTGAATTCGTGTACAGTCTATTGAGAAAAAAAACTTGTCAAAGGTCGGGAGCCCAAATATTCTAAATGGTTGTGGGTGTTTTTCCTGAATGATTTATGAAAGTATAGTACTACAATACAAATATCACGAAGTATCAAGTTATATCAAACTTCAGAAGGTTTGATGATAAAATGTGACCCAAATAAAAACGTATTTTGCGATAAACCTTATCTGAGCAGTGCTCAGATAAAAAAAATCATTAGGAACAGCCGGCAAGCGGTGAGTCTTTGTGGGTTTTGACGGTTTGGTGACGCGTATCGATGGATATCTGCAACCGAACTAACAAGATCATTATCAATAAGCCAAAATGTCACAGTTTTAGACAAAACCACTTCTTGGCTCTCTTCAGTTAGCACGGCAACAAATACGTATGCGCCAAAAATGCGCGGAGACCGGGCACCGCTCTCACTCTCTCACTGCCATTTTCACTGACATATCATGGCGGAAGAGATTCAAAAGATGAATTGTTGGGTACGCTTTAGGGCTTATGTAGTATTTACAAGGTATTTGCTTTTCGTTTGACTAACAAAAGCTACCAGTTGGGTTATGGTTAGTGATATCACGTAGCGAGCTCGGTTGAGGACGGAAGAACGTTTTATCTGTCCGCCCTCAGATTCGAATGCCGACCACGCGGTCAAATTTTTACCGACAGAAAGTTTTCGTTGCATTATCTTGGGGAAAAAAACAACAACAAAATACCTTTCATCCAGTTTGGAGTACGTTTGTCGGCGGTAGTTATCAAGGTAAAGCTTTAGTCTAACTAGTTTGTAGGATTCAGGTCATTCAGAGTCTTGTTTCTTGTGCGAACAAACGAATGGAAACGAATCTGCGACCATCATCATTCCAAAAAAGACAGCTGTTTCTTCTTTTATTTTTAGCAATTACAATTTTTTTTTGATCAGACATAACAATATTTGTTATCATTCAAGTACGTTCACGACGTAACTAGTCGAGTTGAAGTTGTTTGCGAGTTAAACGACCCTCCGAAGTATTAATCACGAGAAGAAACTTTTCCCGAAAAAAAAGAAAACAATAGTTAGTGAAATTAAATTTAAACTGAGTTGTTAATGCTTTGTTATTCTTAAAAGGCTCACCAACGGTGACGGACTGTGAGACGGTGCTTGGCAACAAAACATAAGAGGAAGTGGTTAAACTTACGCAGGAAGAGGTAAGCCCACAAAGTGAAACGAAATCAACGCCCGTGGTACATTTCAGCATGCCCTAAAGCTTGTAATTAATATGGCAGTGCGGTAAATTCTTTTCGAGTTGAGCAACATATATTCACGGAGACAGCTAGAGCAAGGAATATCTCGAGGTACGGATATCTTTCTCATATAAATTTAAAAATAGTTCGAGCTATAAATGAAAAATGTCAAGTTGAAATCGAATTTATACGATCGATTGCGTGCTTTGCAGGGCATAATTATGAACACAATAAACATGTCACTATTCATTTTACGCACCAAATCAGGTTTTAAATGCAAATGCATTCACTCGTGTATTGATTTTGTCGTCCAATAGAACATGGCCATAACTCGAGTGTTTTCATTTGTCAACATACCAATGTGCGTTCGAAAACTTAATGAGAAACCTGCGCGACTGAACGTCTGAGTTCAAATGATAAATATTTGAAATTGAGTCGAAGAAGGTTTGATCACCCGAAGCTATATTTCGAGATCTTTAAGGCCGAAATTGATGGACTACCTTAAAAGAAGTCTTTATTTCGCTTTATTGACTAAACTCGCAAAGTCCATCAGCATTACGATCGTTTAGCAATCGTTGAAAAAACTTTATTTGCGGGAACTCGAAGTTGTCGAGCATTGCTGATTAGGCTTGGTAAGTTCTATTGATCTATTCAATTGTAAAAGTATCTCGATTTGCGTCCGTATAAGGGTTTAGTCTGTTTATTAGCGTATTCAGTCATTCAGCATTCCTTAAGTTAATAGCTCCGCCGCTCTATAATGCAATCTTGACAGTGTAAGCGTCCATTTCAACAAGAAAGGCGAAACTTTTGGCACAAAACGTGCTAATCCCTCATGAAGAACCTATTGCAGTTGTGGGGGCAAGTTTTCGCGGGATATTGTCCATATTGGGTTTCAATGGAGTTATCTTTCGTCTAAGTTTGTGCGAGACTCTCAATATAAAAGGTAAATTTCGCTAGTTGGAACGCTGCCTTAAGCAGGGACTTATCGCTTGTATGTATGCACAACGTTAGCGCAAATCATTTCGATCATTTTATCTACAAACAACGTGGTTTGTTTTGTGAAACATGAGTTCGATGATACGGTTTCGCGCGTCATGCGAATCGAACACAGCGCAGTGAGTTTGACGGGTGACCTCACTTTGACATGGAACTCAGTCATCGAGTCTCCTGTCAAAAGGTTGTAATAGGTATTGTGTTTTATCATTTTGCAGAACTGCAAGATGGCTCCTTGGCTGTTAATCCTCGTTTATTTCTCGACCGTTTGTTGGAGAGAATCTGAATCATCGAATGCGGTTTCGAGGACAACATTTGAAGGTATGTCTGAAATCATGCATGCATTTATAATAGCTAGAAGTACGAATATTAATTCGAACGTACGCTACTATTTCTCAGAATTACATGAATTCTCTTTTGGAGATTAATACACTGTTGAAAGGTTCATCTTTCTTGCAAGAAAGCTACCGTGGCATGGGTTCCCTAATGTTTTGGCGTAGCGATGTTTTAATATCAAGTTGTTTTTCTACGAGAGCCAAATAAAGGCAGACTGTGCGCAGATGAAGAGCATTGTTTGGGAAACGTAGTGCCCTCTTAAACCTTGTATTCCATCAATAATGGGTCACAGTTGGAGGGAATCAATCGCAAAGATTACTAAACACGATTGAAACACTTTGTGGATTTCTCATAAAGACAGAAATTCCTTTGACAAAAATGGCGAACGCGAGAAACCTTAATCTTGGCCTTAATTAAGCTTATATACTGCCGCAAAATTAACTTACACAAAACTCAATATGGCGTTAGTCAACGCGACGATTGTAAGTGTATTTTAGTTGATAAACTCTCCTACGGAAATGATATTGGTCAACTTTATTTGAACCGCTAAATTATGAGGTATTGCTAGCGATTTTTGATCCACAACCCGCACGCTAGCTGTAGCTAGTCTGCGTTTATAATTTTCCCGTCATAGTGATTATTTTTATTTGCAATGCGAAGTAATTTAAAACACCAGCATGTAAATAGCGTTATTAATCCACGGTACAAGAGTAAAATGCAAATTTTCAGTATTAATATTTTTGTGTTGCGGTTTGAAGATCTTTTGTTTTGAATTGAATGAAAAGTTCGCTTACTCGTGCTTGTTCCGGGATGATTTTTGATATGGTACAAGCCTGGTATTTGTTTAGTGTTTGATTGTAATTCCTTGAAAACCCTCCGGAGTTGTTCTAAAGTGAAATTTAAGACGAAATAGCTTGGAAGAGCAGTCTGGTTTCAATTAGCTTTTCATCAACATTTCATTTACAAGATTGTAAAGTAAACAGAAGGGGCTTAACGAAAATTACCCTGAAACTAAATTATAAACGCAAACGGGCGAACGCTTTTCAATTTCCTTCAAAGGCACGTTCAGTTACTTCGGATTTTTTCTTTGTGCAAGATTGAACAACAAATCGAATTTTAAAAACATACGGTGTGTACGTGGTTTGGTTGTAATTCATGTGGTCTTTGTAGTGATAGAAAACAGAACTGTTTGTAGATGGGGGTGGGGTGGGGTATTGAATTTGGCAGGGGGGGGGGGGGTGGGGAGTAATGCCACTCCCATAGAACCATAAAGATATAGAGTGATGAACATCTTATTTCTCCTTAAATCATCAATTCATTATAAGCAAACAGGTGATGAGAGTAAAGAAAATCATCGACTACTGTAAGGGAAATATTGTACATACAGTGGAACTTCGATTTCTCGATACCCTCGATTTCTCAAAAACCTCGATTTCTTGAACCAAAAGTTGTTTCCCTTGGACTTGTTTTCACTGTAATTTTACCCCCGATATTTCGAAGTTCCCGATTTCTCGAACCAATTTTCGTTTCCCGTGGAGGTTCGAGAAATCGAAGTTCCACTGTATCCACAATTAGGAAGTTGTGGTTGTGATAGAACAGTGGAACCCCGATATAACAAACCCCTTTATAATGAAGTTTCCGCCGCTATAACGATTGAACAATATTCTTCATCTCAGCCAATTAGTTACAGTAAAACGTATGGAACAGAACCCCGATATAACAAACCCCTGTTATAACAAACACATTTTCCCGGTCCCTGGGCACTTTAATGTTCCACTGTAATGTTATGTATCTGCCCTGGTTGTACCAGGATAAGCTCTGGCCATGATGTGGGTCACTTTCGCCCAAATGTAGACTGGTTAGAGGTATGTTATATATAGTCCATTGGATTCCAGATAAGATACCAGGATAACTGTAACAGTGGTCATAATTTAACTCCTAATTTAAAGTTATGACATGACGATGATCACCAGTCCCCCATTTAAGGGAAAGAGATATTTTACCACCCCCACCCCTACAGATGCCTCTACAGATCAAGTTGTGGAGTGTACCCTCCCTTCCTTCTCTCCACATGTTCAATATCAGTAATATAAGCATACAGGGGCGGATCCAGAATTTTTGAACAGGGGGTGGCTGTTAGCAAATATTTTTATTGTTATTTTATTTTAGCTAAAACAGGAAAAACCTTTACACCTGCCCAGCGCACTTCTATTTATGTTCTATGTAAATAGCTTTCTTTTATTTTTTTTGGGGCGGATTTTGAAGGGTAGCTAGCCACGTAATTAATCCACCCCTCCTGAATCCGCCCTTGGCATATAAGACCATATAAGGCACATACTGACTGTTCAGCAATGAATTTTCATCTAGATTTATATGGAAAACAATGATGATGATGGAAATTGTTTTCCATATAAATCTAGATAACAATTATTTTTATCTAGATTTATATGGAAAACAATTTCCGCCTAGTCTGGTTTTATGGTCTGCTTAACAACAAAATTGCTTTACACCTCAGGCAAAGAAAAAATCCATTTGTCGCTAGCTGAATAAATAATTGATAGAGCTAGAATATTGCTTTAATTTTAATAATAATAATAATAATAATAATAATGTTTAGTATTTCTATGGCGTAAATTAACATGTGAATATGATCATCTAGTCAGGGATGTAATTTTGTTGATAATTTGGACTTACAAGGATATATTAGATTGGGATCAGTCTTGGGGCTTAGTCGGTTGATTGAAGCCATAATATTTTTGATTTAAAAAAAAAATCTACATTGTGTTTTGCATTAAAAAATGATCAGAAAAATGGGGTTAATTATGATTATATACATGTGGTCCCTGTTGGGGCTTTCCTATTACTACAAAGATAGATCTGGTGGCCACAGATTAAAATCTAGTTTCTCCTTGCAATATTAATACATTGTCAAGTAGTCAGCTGATGAGAATAGAGTAAATCATCAATTCAAATGTCCCAGCTGGAAAAGCAGTCAGTTGAACCTTTACTAGTTTTATAGTACAGTGGAACCAGGCCTTACGACCACCCCGTTAATATGACCACTTTCTTTTATCCCGAACTGAAGTTCTCTTAGTCATTTTCTTATTTAAGAACCCCTTTAATACGACCACCCTGTTAATGCGACCAGATTTTGCTGGCCCGTTTGTGGTCAGATTAACGGGGTTCACTGTACAGTCAAACCTCCCGTAAATAATGACAACCTTGGGATGAGGAAGAAAATGTGTCCACTTATATTAGGAGAAGTGTTTGTATGAGGCTGGGACCATGGCTAAGTGTCCGCTTATGTCAACCTATAGGAGGTGTCCGTGGATAGAGGTTTGACTGTCTAGTCATGTGACTCTATAAAGCTCATATGTACTGCGCAAAACTGTTGGAAGAAATTGGATATAAGCTTAGCTTGCCAGATGTTCTAAATATATTAACACTGCAAGCGATTTAGTAGCATGGTGTTATATATTGAATTCTATAATACTTCCTAATACTTTAATACCTATAACTGTGCGTGAAGTTTTAACTTATTTATGGAAACAATAATATAAAACCAGACAGGTTTTCAAGACCTGCAGCTGAACTATCAGGGAATTAATTGTAACTCATGAACACATTGCTCACAGTTTTCTATTGTGTAGCAGGGAAACGTATCCTGACAGCTTGAAAAGCCATATTGTTTGTGAATTTGTTATCTTAAGATTCCAAATGCAATTAGAGCAGATTTGGAGACTTAAGTTACATGCACCAAGGTGAAAGTTTGACCTGTATTATATATCAACTTGTAAACAAAACGAATTGATTACAGCTACAGGCAGTAAGCTGAGACCCTGTCTCAAATTAGCATCATTGTTGGCTTATTTACATTTTGTAGATGTATTTCAGCAAATATTTCTACATTTGTGTTTCCTCTTGGTAGGGTGTACGTGTCTCGATCAAGATTTTTAGACACGTTTTCCTGACTGGAAGGTCGAATCTCCTTGCATTGCATTGGTTTAATTTATATGGAGCTAAAATCTAACATTTTGTTTGTCAACTTTGTTTTTGTAAAATTTGTTAGTGGTCTAATTAATGTACCCGCACATACGTCATGAATTCAGAGACACTTATATTAGGTATTAACTTCCTTAAATTATAAGCGGTTTAACTGATGAAAACCCAGGATGCCCTTTTATCGGTGACTAGAGATTTCAGATCTATAGACAGTAGTACTTTTTCAAGTGTCAAATTCATTCTTTTGTAAAATTTCTTAGTGATAATTTTATCATCAAATGTACACCTTGGAATTCGGACACACTTAAGGAATTCAAAACTTCCTTATTAAATTGTAAGCAGCTTAAGTGATGAAAACACTGATGCCCTTTAAGCTTTTCAGCTATGTTACCAGAGATTTCAGATCTTTAGTAAGTGCGTACGACAACGTAACAATGTTATCATGCAGTTATGTATGCAGGCATCAGGATTTCTTAAACCAGTTACCAGAAAAAAAAAGATCTTGAATGTGTAAAAATTTCAATTTATGGCAGTTAGGTCCTCTGAGTAAACATGCATCTGTTCAGTGTATAGTATTGAGACTTGACTCTGTGCTATAGCTACAACCCCGTCACATTTAGTTGAAACACATAAAAAACTTTAAATTAAATAAGCATAACATCCAACTACTAAATACTTGTACATTTCTACACCCCTTTCCCCCTTTCAATGTTGAAAAATGGCACAAATATTATGTACTTGTGTGTTCATTGTAAGTGTTTTGTCAACATTGCACAGGGATGGGGAGGGGCAAAATGTGTGCAAAACAAAGTGTTCCAACAAATATATGATGAGGCTTCAGCTTGGAGCTGCGTCGAAAAGCTTAATTTCTGAAACTCTGATCGAAAAAATGTAACATATTCAATTTACCTGTAAATTTAGAGTCGAGAGCCATTCATTACAAGTCTTACAAGTATTTGAAATTTATAAAAAAAAATACAAATTTTCCTGACTTGAAATCATATTTGCCCATCACACTAGTAACATTCAGGCTAATAAAATTAATGTAAATGGGAAGAAAAAACAGATGATTATGTACATGTTTCACAGATAATTTTTTTTACATTTGTTAATGATTGAGAGAAGAAATATAATTTTGTAATGCATTCTTTTGCGCAGCAATCAAGTTCCATACGGAGACGCTTAACACAAGAGGAATAGAAAGTGGCAGTTATTCTTTGTTATCAATTGACGAAAAGTACAATCATCTTCTTGTTGGAGCAAAGTGAGTTGGAATTCTAAATATTAACTTAATCCCAAGAACGTAGCTATCTGGGGGGGTGGAGGGGAGGGGGGTGGTGAGGGAGGGAGAGGTCTCTCCTGATAATTACAGTTCTATATGATAATGTGTAAAATAAATCATGAAAAATTCTGAAAAATATGTTTATTAAAACTGATATGAGAATCGATTGTTTATTTAAATAAAACTAGGTTTATAGTATTTTTATTAGTACCCTTTGCAGGCATTATGTGGGTTATCAAGCAATGTTTAAGCATTGCGTGATGATGTCACTCAAATAACAGCTGCAAATAATTAATAGTGAAGTTCTTTTGGTTCCAAAATTTGTAGATTGTTCTTTCTTATACGTCTGCAATATGTTGTTTTGCAGAGATAATGCATTCCTGGTGGATTTAGAGAATATTCATAACTTCATGGTAAGTTTAATTTAATACGTATAAAATTTAATCCTATGTTTTTATTAAACTGGTAAAAATAAAATCTGTTGTGCCTAATTATAATCAGAATTATATTCAGTTCGTAAATATTATTGGTATTGTTTGTTCTCTTCCAGTCTTGGAATTTAACAAAACCATCCACAAGAATCAAGTGTAACAGAAAAACAGGTAAATAAATGTTGCAATGTGCGGTTCCAGAAAATATCCATACCCACCCCATAATATTTATTATAATATACTAACCATGGGATAATGCATTTTCAAGCAATTTGATTGGTTCCCTAATCATGGTCTCAGAGGCAATATACCCTCTCTACCTTATTTGGAAATGCCGCGAAGTTCCAATTTTTTGTCTCGGAAAAAATGACGGAACATTTTCGTATTTTTCCAGTTTCCTCGGAGAAATTCGACATTTCCCCAGTAATTTGTATATTATAAAACAATTATTCGCCTCAGGCTCGTGAATATTGGTGAATATTCCCCTTGACTTCGTCTTGGGGAATATTCACCAATATTCACTTCGCCTTCGACGAATAATTGTTAAATATTTAATCATATTTGTAATGTGCAGGTTCCATACCTAAATGCTCACCTGCGCATGCATAACAGTAACATGGAAGGTCATTGGAAATTCCGAGGGGGAGGGGGTCTCAAAAGCCAAATTTTTTAAAGGAAAGTATGAAGCTAAATTGGAATTTCTAGTGGGGTGTTGCAGGGGGCGGGGGTTCAAACCAAAAAACCTGCCATGAGAAGGGGGGAGTGTGGATATTTTCTGGAAGTCATGTATCAGTCAATTCCAAGCGCGATCATCCCCCCCCCCGGGCAAACCCCCGGGCATTTGACTTTTTTCAAAATTTCTGATCAAATGCCCCACTATGCGGGCCAGTTGCACGGTCAAATGCCCCACCGGTCGGGCCTGAAAAGTCATCGTGAGTTGGGGTTTTCTTGTTTTCACTAGCTCTATATAAAAATAAACGAACACTGTAAACAAATTTTAATAGGAAAAGATAAACGCATTTACTCACAATAACCTATTAAAACTGTGAATCAACAGGAATCAAGTAAAGACTTATCAGCACCCATACTCACGTTTCTCCTTTAATGGTGTTATTAACTTTACTAACTGTTGACCATTTTTCGCAAAATAGTGACTTTTAACAAGTAGAATAACCGAATCGTCTCTTCTCGTTGCAATACAGTAAGTCTTATAAAGCGTTTTACATACGTTGAACCTACTTTAACGCAGCTTTTTATACACACACAGTCACACACCAAAAGAAACTAACTGGCAACATGGGCCCTATTTAATAAACGTGGCGATATTCACGGTTCTTTTGTAAATCATCGAAAGTTATCGCGATAACGGCTTTCCTGACATCCCTCCGAACATGAGCGAGCTGAGCGAGCGAAGACCATGTGGAGTTATGATGTGTTATATGGAGTACAAGATCGCTTTTAACCTTGACCGCTGACCAATATTTTGTCGACGGTCAAATGCCCCACCATCCGGGCTTCTGTTCGAGTCAAATTCCCCACCATGCGGGCCAGAATAGGGGTCAAATGCCCGGGGGTTGCCCCGGGGGGGGGGGGGGGGGATGATCGCGCTTGGAATTGACTGATACATCAGTCAGTAGGCCGGATAAACCAACCTGGTGGACCGAGGGAATTCAGAAACAGGGAGTTGTAGCAGTTGTGGCAAGAGGACAACCTCACGCTATGGGGTGAGAACCTAGGAGGGTGTGGGGGGCATACCCCCTGCCGGGAAAATGTAAAAATCTGGGTGCATTTGTTCACAATATAATACCATTAGACAGACATTCCCAGGTGGAATGGGTCCCCAGAGGTGGGGGAGGGGGGAAAGACATGAAAAAAAAATATGAAAGGAACTAGTTTTGTCTTAGAATTAGTATCTCTAAATATAAGGGGTAAAAACGAATTCGAGCCACACCCACAAAATGAGATTTTTGTACCTTTCAGGGGACCGGTTCTTTTCAAAATTTCCAATGATCACCCCCCTCACTTTTTATATGCCCCCCGGGGAATGGGGGGCCATGCCCCCACTAAATCCATCTTTACCAATCACAATGTGCACTAGCTCATTCTTATCTATGAATTGTCATAATAATATTTACATACTGGTCACACCTGTTTTGTTGTCATGATTGCAGGATGTCCAATGCCATGATTTTGTCAAGATAATGTTACCATTCAGGGAGAGGATTTTTCTGTGCTGGACTGGAACACCTATGACTGCTGGCTGTGCATGGAGAAATGTGAGTCTGAACTGTGTTCATTTTACTCCCTGTTTCCCTGTATAGTGAGCAGTTCAATGCAAACACATGGCCACCCTTTGCACAACGCAGATCCCGTACCATGTTGTCACACTTAATGTTGAGGAAATAAACAATGGAAGTGACAGGATTGAGATGCGTCTCATTTTCCAACTTTATACCATGCAGACTGTTGACTCAATTCTGATTTCCATTTTATTTGAATTGAATTTGTTTCTTGCCTGCACTATCGTTCAAATGTTGGTGTCATGGCTACTGCTTCAACAAACATTTTCTGATATCCTGACTGAATAAGTTAAGGGAGCAATAAATGATAAAAACCCAAAACATCTTGACATTCAATGATTTTTTGGCACTTTTATTTAACCCTTTCACTCCCAGAGTCAAACCTTGAGTCAATAAACGTGGTTCTAACTTTTGAGTCTGTGGATAAAACCCTAGTGTGTGACCATTCAAATGAAAGCTATTGAGCAGTACTTTCATGTTGTGCTGTTTGTTTTTGACAATTTTGCAAAATGAAATTCAATATTTTCCCCTCAGTTTTGAACTTAACGCTCTTGGGAGTGAAAGGGTTAACTTATAATTTATTTTTTTCTTTTCCTCAGAGGACAACATTAAATGATGCCCCAGGCAGAGATAATAGGGGAAATGTATTCACATCCGATGTTGAATATTCCAGCAGTCAGGATGAAAACGACACAGCTATCATAACAGGTTTGTCTTAGGCTTGGCTTTGGGACAACTTAACCCAGTTTAACTGCCAAGGGTATAAATGTCAAACTTAAAACAATTCTCGAATTTTCATTTGAAAATTACTGAAAAACAAACAGCCCAAAACATGACAGTACTTCACCATTATATAGCTTCATTTGCATGTTCACCATCTACACCCAGTAACGTACAGTCCCACAAGCGACTACTGCGACTCACCCCAGATTGCTTTTCATGTCTAAAGTGGTGAATGCTTCTCCTACTCAAGAGACTCCTGCACTCCTCCGTACTGACGATGACGTGCTCACGTTACACGACTACGTACCACATGAAAGTACATGTAACTCAATACAGACCTGTCAACTGTCCTGGCTATACCTGGAGTTTCCCGGATACTAGAGAAATTTCCTGGTCTCTCGGCCGAGTTGTCAAATCTCCCGGATACAGTAAAAAATGCAAAAATTATTTCTTTTTTAAATGATCAAAATATGTACTTTTTACATTTATTTTGGTCGATTTTGGGTGATTTAGGGACGTATAAACTTTTTTCGGTGAAATTGGCAGAGCTTTTTCTTTTGGTCACCCATTTTTACGAGTGAATGTAATGAAATGAGTATAGCTGTGGAAACAGATATGCAAATTTCACTCGCTCACTCGCTTGCTCGATGGGCTGTAAACTTTAATTTATGAATATTAATTTATGTATTAATTATAAATTTATCTTTTTTTTCGTCTTTTTTTTCTTTCTTCTATTATATTATTTTATTTTATTTTATTATTTTATTTAGTGATTTTTTTGTTAATTTTTCATTTCCACACTTCTGGGATTTGAACCCGCGACTCCAGAGACGAACTTCGAATTTGAAGTCCAGACCATTAACCGCTCGACTACTTTTGGCGAATTTAACGTTGGGATGAAAATTAACATAGAGATGTCTTTGTGTTGTTGTTAGTACGCTGACCTAACTTTGGACTACCGTAGGCTCATAGCTTCTTAGAATGACTCTTCGGCTCGATTTATAGCTTGTAAGAGTTCCAAATAGAAGAAATAACCTTAGAAAATACTTGACTTCCGGAGAACAGATCATTGAAAATCTTTGAAGGGCTGAAATGCGTGTTTGGATAAAGTTTTTCGATTTTCAAAGCACGAACTGCGGACTTCGACTGATGTTGATTTCGGGACAGTATATGTCGTTTTTTCACTTTATTTGCTTTTTCCAATTGTATGAATTGCGTCTGTAATAGATTCATTAAAAAGGAGAAAGAAAAAAAGAAGTAAGAGGTCGTAAATTGTAAAAATATATTTTTCGTTTTCACATTTCTGGGATTTGAACCGGCGACCTTCAAATTTGAAGTCCACGTCGTTAACCGTTCGACTACTACGACGCACTTAACATTGATTGTTAAAATTAACATAGAGATTTCTTTATATTGTTGTTAGTACGCTGACCTAACTTTGAACTACCGTAGGCTTGGCTTCGGTAGGGTCAATCGATCGGGAAAGTTGCCGTGGCAGAAATGACTGTTTTAGGTAACAACCATTAGTGGAATAAGTTTAACATATCATTCACGAGTCGCTCACAAGAGCTTTTGATTGGGGGTTAATAAGATTTACCTTTTGGCAGATCAGAATTTGTGATATATCTCCTGGATTTTGATTTTTTTATGTTAGCAACGCCAGTAGCTTGAGTCACAGATTGACACCAAAGTTGAAAGAGTTTTATATAAAAAACAATATTTTTTTTCCACAGAACATGGGACACTATTCACTGCATCAATAAATCCTTACATTGGGAAGTCAATGATCTACAGTAGAAGTTTTAAACAACCAAAACTGTATGAAATCCTCACCTCATTGAAGGATCAGAGTGATTTCTACACTGGTTAGTATGATTAATATTACAGCAAAGAGCCCAAAAGTGTGATCACTTTTAATTAATTCACGTTATTTTGTGCACGCAAACTATCCAATCTTCTGATTGGATAGTATGCGTGCACAAAAGGATGTAAATTGCTTAAAAGTGGTTACACTTTTTGGATCCTTCATGTAACAATACGTTTGACAGTTATCATTCAAAAATTATTTGTACTTTAAACTTCCAATAATAATTAAGCACACCCCACCTCCTTGCTGAAAATAAGCTCATGGGCTTATATTTAGATTTAGCTCTACAGAAAGATAATTAAACAGCTTCTGATATGGTAGCTTGTTTATTTGACGTATTTTACAATGTGTCGTTACAGTATGCTTCTAAATAAGCTATATAAACTTGTGATGACAATGTACTTGTTTCCTGTTTCATATCATTATGTTCAGAGAGTTTTTATCATGTGGTATTCTTGTATGCACCTAAGATTTTCGGACCCAACAGTACATCTTACCCAAAGATTTTTGAAACGCCAAATTCCTTAAATTATCCGATAATAGCCCCCGCCGTCCAAAAAATAAATAAAATAAATGAATAAGATAAACCCACCAAAAAGTATTTTGAACAAAAATTAACCCTGAGGACTTGGACTGTCCTTCCGGCCTATATAGTACGTCCCTATCCCTGAGGTGAATTACTGAAGGGTCGGTTGGGGTGCCTGTGGAATAACCAATACACCTGTAGGTGTGGACTAAGAAGGGCCCGATGGGTGGGGCATAACCGACCTACATGTACCCTCTCATCAGGGGATGTAAATATGATGAGCAGAGGAGTTAGGGCCCCATTGGCGTTGATGATGGAGTTTTCCGAATTTTATGATAATCACTCAGAGCTGATATTATGAGATGTATTGTAGTTTCAAAGAGTTCCTGTTCAAATTAAGCATACGACTCCATGTGAATGATCATGATTTGGTCCTAAATTATAATTGAAAATGTTTTGAACCAGCATAATGTATGACTTCAACCAGCATAATTTATTACTTCAATATACATTTTAATTAGTAATTATATTTTCTGGCAGGCTTTATTTGCAGGTATATAACTTACAATGTGGAGGTAGTGTGTAACTTATCTTTCTCTTTCTACCAGATGTGCACTTTGTGAAAAGTTTTAACATTGGGAATTACGTGTACTTCTTTTTCCGTGAGCGAACATTTGAATGTGACAGCTGTGGAAAGATGAAAATCTCCAGGGTGGCCAGAATTTGTAAGGTACAAAACAGAACATACCCAGCATTGTTTGACTGTATGGCTATAAGTATTCAAATATCTCAAATAAACATAAACATGGTTAAGATTCAATCCCAAGCTTGGCCAAGGAATTGAACTCGGGACTACCAGGATTAAATCCAGCTAGTAAGCAGAGCAGAGGGCTAGCTTCAACCCAGGACAGTGCCTGTATTGATTTGCTAACCACTCAGCCACGCTAAAAAAAGGTAAAGCCATTCGGGGCCAAGCTGGTCCACATTGTCGGAGCTAAGAGTATTGCTACTCCCCTGGGTAGGATACTAGTCCAATGCTAGGTTACCCCAAACATTTTGTTAGGTTGCCCTAAAAGTTCACTGGTCCCATTTATATATACTCCTGGGTGGGGAAGCAATGTGAGTGTGAAGTGTCTTACCCAAGAACACAACACAATGACTCCAGCCAGGGCTTGATCCCAGACCTCTTGATCTGCAGCCCAACCCGCACACTGCGTCTTGGTAATTCACCATTTCTGTCCCTGTAGGCAATAGCAGTTATTACAGATGTCAGCAGTTTGACATGCAAATGAGGCGAAAGGGTCAATCTGGCATTGTATTGGCCCATTAGCCTCATTTGTAGGCTCGATTACCAGCCGCTGTTTGGGAAAATGAGCCAGAACGAAGACCGGACTCGAGAGAGCGGCGGACATCGAGCCTAACTCGTTTGCATACTTTTTAAAAACAAAAGAATATTTTACTGCGGGCTCAACTGTAATAACAGCTATTGAAATGAACTTTTAATGATCCATGCATTTGTGTTATGTTATGTAACAATATTAGTACAAATTAAATTGGCTGGTTTGATTGCTCTGGTGTAGGAACTAACCGGAGTTTCTACTGTTAACAGCTGTTCCCATGTAACAATGTATGCGAGGAAAGATTCTGCTTGCTTGCATGCATTAATTTAATCCCGCATTAATATTAATCTGTAAATAATTAATTAATTAATATTTTTTTATCTTCATAATGTGGAATTTCTTTGTCTTATCATCAGGGAGACTATGGAGGTCTGTATAGTCTGAAGAAGGATTTTGTCACCTTTCAGAAGGCGAAACTAAGTTGTTTGGATGGAAACAATTATCCTGTAAATTTCAATGAAATTCGTAAGTAATTTTATTTACAAATTGGTATTGTTAAATAAGTTGGTATTTTTCTAGATAGCTCTTTAGAAATGAAACATCCAGCCTGTAAATATATGCTAGATGGCGAGGTAATTATATAACCCATATCGTTTGCCTTGAGATTGAGAAAAAATGACATTTTATTGCATTCAATTATTGCGCAGGGAGCATCGGAGTCAAATTTGACCTTTGCTTGTTATTTGATTAATTTGCATTAAATTGCATTATTTCAATCCTTTTGTTTATGCGACTGCCTGTTTTTCGCCCAAGCGGGGAATCAGTCGCTTTCCAGCCCCAACCTTAAGATTGCAAGTTGCTGGTGATAGAGAGATCTTGTGGTGCCCACAAACAGTCTACGGCTACCTTGCCCCAGGGTAACACTGGGCATTGTCCCTCTGGTGATTGAAAAACAGACGTAGTAAACATATAGATCGAATAATGCATAAAGGTCAAATTTGACTCATCTGGTCTCGTGATCATTTTGCCAAAAAGGAATCTTGGTGAAATTTTTAGTATTTCTTTGTCTCTTTCTTTTACAGAGGACATTTGGTGGGATGAACAGAGTAACCTGTTTCATGCTGTTTTTATTTCCCATCCGTGAGTATCGAAGCAGTGACGGGTCTAAGGGAGTCCTGACCCCCCCTTCTTTGTTGAAAATTTGGTGCCCCCCCAGTTATTGGATTAAGAAAGGGCCCATATTCACATGCCCCCTGGATCCTGCAGTCACACAATATTGCTCTACATGTACATCTTTCAATTAGCCACATTATTATGGCACATATGGTTTGACTGTAAGAAGATAAGATGGGGGTTACTATTACTGTGTTTAGGTCAGAGTTTGTGTGTGCATCAGAGTGCAAAGTCAGTGGCAGATTTAGGGTAGCTCCCCCCATTATTTCTGAAAATATACTTTGGCTCGATGGGCAAATAACTTTTTGGGCCCCCTCCTTATAAGCAGGTCTGGATCCACCTCTGAAAGTCACAAGGTCACCTATTTTTTTATCACTGTTATTATTACATACGTCTGTGTCTTGTGTCTGTGTCATCAGAACCTGCCTCAGTCGCACATCATAATTGAAGGCTATTAACCCATTGACTATACTAGGCTTTTTCCAAAAAAACAGCAATCTAACATCCCAGATGCCTATTTCTGGCCATTATCTCAACAGTTTAATGTCAAACTGTCTAAAACTTAGTTTAAAACACGGCAATTAACATCCCCTTCTACGTAGAAGCAACAAATTCAATAGTTTCATTGGGCATGCGCAGAAATCAAAATTTCGACATAGTTTTTGGGTTTGAAAAACACACCTGACTTTAGGCTTTTCTTTTCCTTTTATTTTTTTTGCCGTTCTTGCTCTCCTTTTTCTCTTATTTTATTTTGTGGTTTTGTTGGCCTTTCAGTCGCCTTTGTTCACGTTGAAAAAGTTTTAACCTAAACGTTGGGAAAAGGGAATTTTTTTGACAAAGAGTGTCAATGGTAGTGAAGGTCGCGTTTTTTGGTGATTTTGGAGGAAAAAATCCAAGTTGTTTTGTGTGTATCTCTGGTCCAATTTAACGTTTCGTGCTCGTTTAAGCATGCTTTGTTAGACATTTTCCAACTCTATCCGTTGATTATCAAAGACACCCTCTGGTGTGGAAATTGATGACATCACAAGTGGTACAAATCTGTGGTCTCTTGGCCGTTTATGGCCGGTTTAGTAGTCAATGTGTTAATAGCCATTATTTTAAATTTTATTGGAAAGAAATGATGGTATATGTAAAGCTTCGCAGAAATATGAGAAAGTTGTTTATCAGTCAATCGATGATGCAAGCTATTCTGAAAAAAATTTCCTAGTTCTCACAACAGGAGTCGAACCTATGACCTTCTGCACACTAGTCACTGAAAATCCTAGCAGTACAGTTGTATGTGGGAAGTTTGTCGCATTTGAACCTACCACTAAACGAGTCTCCTGTAGCTGGTAGAACATCTGACCGGTGCATGGAATGTCGTAGGTTTGTCTCCTGTTGGGAGAACTTATTTCTGAATAGCTTATGTCACTGACTGATTAACATCTTTCTCTTAAATGTCATTATTTTTCTCTACAGCAATGGCCCACCATCATCAGCTATCTGTGTGTACAATTTGTCTGACATCAATACAGTTTTTGATGAAAGTTCTTTCAAGTCATTTGATCGTCTAACCGATCAGTGGGCCAGGGTGGAAAACAGACACAAAGAATATTTCAAGGATGTAAGTACTGTGTTTACAAGTACTTCAAAGTGTACCACCCTGAACCACTCATGCTCTCCCCGCTCTCGCCTCGCTCTCTCACCTCGCTTCGCGTCCCCGCTTCGTGCCCTTGCTTTGCGCCCTCGCTTACAGTGTTGTAACCCACTCGTCCTGGATTAAGAGCACTTGTGCAGGTCCATGTACCATGTACCATGTACCAGAAGGTTAAAAGTCAAACAGTTCATGATCAGGTTATATTGTTCATGGTAAAGTAGCCTGATCATAGATTAAATGGTGTCATGTTTGTTTCCTTTAGTGTAAAGTGAATCCTAAGTACATTGACACAGACAAAACTTCAAGAGTCCCAGATGGTATGATGGCTACAAGAAACATGAAATACAGCGTGTATAGGCATTTGATGCATGATCCATTGATGGAGGATGCAGTACAACCCATTAGCTTTAACTCTGAATCTAAAAAAGTGGCTAGAGCTTGGTTCATAGTGGATGGAATCAGGTCAGTTTGGAATGCTACCAGTTGAGAATATAACTTTCATAATTATTATTTTCTTGGGTGTGAATTGTATTAAATTATTAAGGTTTACACTGGCATTCAGGAGCCAATTGCACAAACATGTGTTCCAGGGTTTGCTCGCACTGTTTGTAGAATTCCTGGAAAAGTGCAGAAATTTTTAACACCTCTCTCGTGGCCCTTGGATCCTTGGTTGGCAAAAAGTTTACTAGCTGCTAGCTAATCAGTGATGTTATCTTGTTGTTTGAAGGATGACAGCCATTGCTCTGGACAAAGTTGGCGCGCACACAGTTGTATACACATCAACAGGTAAGGCAAAAAAATCTTGAATTCCATTGTGCAGAATTGTCAAAAACAAACAGTACTGCATGAAAGTACTGCTCAATAGCTTTCATTTGAATGCTCACACACTAGGGTTTCATCACCAGACTCAAAAGGTAGAACCACCTTGTACAGCATAATAAACAGTACCGCATGAAAGTACTGCTCAATAGCTTTCATTTGAATGCTCACACACTAGGGTTTCATCACCAGACTCAAAAGTTAGAACCACCTTGTACAGCATAATAAACAGTACCACATGAAAGTACTGCTCAATAGCTTTCATTTGAATGCTCACACACTAGGGTTTCATCACCAGACTCAAAAGTTAGAACCACCTTGTACAGCATAATAAACAGTACCACATGAAAGTACTGCTCAATAGCTTTCATTTGAATGCTCACACACTAGGGTTTCATCACCAGACTCAAAAGTTAGAACCACCTTGTACAGCATAATAAACAGTACCACATGAAAGTACTGCTCAATAGCTTTCATTTGAATGCTCACACACTAGGGTTTCATCACCAGACTCAAAAGTTAGAACCACCTTGTACAGCATAATAAACAGTACCACATGAAAGTACTGCTCAATAGCTTTCATTTGAATGCTTATACACTAGGGTTTCATCCACAGACTCAAAGGGTATACAACCACATTTATTGACTCAAGGTTTGAATCTGTGAGTGAAAGGGTGTAAGCACAATCTTTGAAGAATTTGCTGGGTGGCAACACTTGTTAGCCAGCCAGTAAATTTGATGGTTTTCAAAAGGAAATATCTAATTTTTCAATATTGAACAGATTCCTCTTATATTATCTACAGTTACTAAATGCAGTCTCTATCAATAATTTATCATATATCTTTATAACATGTAATTCAGGTTAGTTACTGTTTTATTTAAAAAAAAAACCGCCTCCTCGTTTTTTGCAGACAGAGGATCGGTACTGAAAATATCAAAACCTGCCGGTGTACATCTTCCTTGTCTCCTCACTGAAATAGACATGTTCCCGGTGAGTATAGTATTATATAATCTATCTTAAGTATTGTAATGTTGTGAAACAACGGACAAACTGAAATAACATGTCTGTTTTGCATCAATGAATGCTGAGGATGAGATTGGACTTCAGCTTCCAAGGGCGCCTCTGGCAGCCGCTATCAGTCCATGTATGATCTCACCCACCCATCCTACCCATGAAATGAATGAACAAATGTGAATAGGCCAAGCCACAACACCGGGGACTAGTCGTCCCCTACTCTTTTTCGAACAGTGATGCGGGTTCTTTAACGTCCCCTACTAATTTGTATGAGAAGGTGTAGGGACAAGGTCAACGGTTTATTGTCTCCGCCCAATGATGCGATCATCTGAACTGAGACAAGGTGTTGAGCACATGTACAGCCAGCATGATCTTAACAGTTATTGGTTGTTGGTCCAGCTGAGATTCGAACCCGCGATTTCCCTCTCTGCAGTCTGGCGCCTTATCAACTGAGCTAACCAGGCATTATTAAATCATCCATGAAGTAAATGTTCTTACACATGTTATCCATAATACATGTACATAGGCTGTTGTTGTCGGTGAGAGAAATTTAATTTAATTTCTCATTGCTCATTTCCAGCCTAACAAGAAAGAAGTCATCAAATCAATGGCGATTGATACGACTCGGGTAAGGTGTTCTATTCAATATTTTGAGCATGAACCGTACTTTCTAACTGCCTATGCATGGGTGCACAATCGTGAAGTAAAAGTGTGTGTGAAGATCTGGGTATAGTTCCCAGATTGCAATAGACTGCAACCAGTCCCTCGTTCATTTATTTTTGGAGCGAGACCAAAAAATGGGGCCAGGATCTCACTTCCACTATGCTAAATTTCCACTCGCTTGTGCTTCGTGTTCACTCCAACCATAGTTAATAAAAGGAATGGTTATGAAGCCCGACAAAAGTCTTTGTTATATGTTTTTGTTTGCTTTTTTTGGCCTTGACCCTGCACAAACCTGACAAAATACAATAGGTGTTTACGTGTGTTCAAGCAACTAACCAATAGAAACGTTTCGATTACGTAATTCATGCATAGTGTATGAGCGCAAAACAAAAGATTGTGCAGGGTCTTGGACCTTCCAACATAAATCTTGGCGTCTTTGTTTGCTCCTTTGAAGTTTTCCGGGCTTCATAACCATTACCCTCTATTAACTATGCTCCAACTAACAAAATAGGGACTAAATGTTTGTTTCCTTCATTTGTGCCATATACTTGACCTCTGAAATTGAAGCTACATGTATTACTATAAAATATTTCTCAATCTGTTGGTGTTTTTACTGTAAGATTGCTCAGTGCCTTACTATATATTGGTTCAATTTTCAGCATGTTCTCTACTTGGGTTCAAAATCAACACTAACAAAGCTGAGTTTAGAGCAGTGTAGCAGCCGTAACAAGGAAAGGTGAGTTATAGTTTCACAGCTGAATGAGAGCTCTACCTCCTACCAACAATGCTATGATGCAACCTTTGTGGTTTTAAGGTACCTGGGGTTTCATTAGAAGCCGGCTACCGGCGGTACACCGCCGCCTACGTTGCCTCTTGCCGCCGCTTACTAATCAAGCTTTCTGGCCTTCTGAGAGTTTACTTATAAGATTTATGAGAGAAAAAAACAACGACTGTAACAGTGTAAGTCTTTAAACTCAAAACTTCATATAGAATAATCGCAAGATCGTTTAAAATACCTGAGATCTACTGTGATCGATAAAAATTTGTCATATATAGCACTAGATTTGACTCCCAGAATGCTGGAAATTGCATTTCCTAGCTTCTCTTACGGCCCCTTTAATGGTCACAGCCGCCTATTCCACCATGGTAAGCCGCTTACTTCAAAAATTATTGAAACCCCTGCCTTTAACATGATTCTAACGCTTCAAGGCTGACTTTAGAATGCCTCGCCTTTCTAAGCGGTGACACCTATTGCAAACGCCAATGGGTGTGCCAGGGATACTGCGCCAATATATGAGAACTTGTGCGGGAATCACAGATTACCCCATGTTTTTACCGATGGCATGTATGCAAACTTGACTTGAGGCTTGGGGTTGTAACAGCATGCTGGCTGTAAACATTTTTCAATGTGAACACCATCTGCAATATAGCTGAGCATTAATTTTGCCGGTGACAACATGGCAGGTCTACCGGCGCGGGACTTACAAGATGGGGTGGGGGGTATTAGAGAAGTGGGATTTAAAGAGAGGGGGCTTATTAGACATTTTGCAATCATGGTGACTCATGTATAGGAGTGTTCACTGTTTATCAACATTTGTTTTGTTATTCAAATTTGCCAACCATTAAACAAAAGAACTCTTTGTTTCAACAGCCAATAGTTCTCTGGTTGGCACATTAATAACAATAGGTGACGTAACGAGAAACATCGCTATTGTTTTATTTCAGGTCTTGTGTATCCGCTGCCGATCCTTATTGTGCATGGGACAGAGAAACAGAACGCTGTGTTTCAATTCTCTCTCACGGGTTAGTTTCATCAATAAACTAGCCGGCGACTTTTGATATATTAAAATTCAGCTTGCTAGCGAGGCTGATAGGACACAAACAAAGGATAAGTGAACAAGCATGTTTATTCATTTCTTTTGTTTGTATTCTCGAAGCTTTGCTATCAAGCTGAATTTTGATTGACTGTCGAAAGTAATCACGTGTTTGCTTTCATTTCGTGTGTGTTTGTGCATGTTGCACGACATTTTTTAACCAATTATTGGTCAAAAAATGTCGTGCAACATGCACAAACCAATCAGAGAAAACACGCACCTAGTTTTTTCAGCCAAACAGGAGCAAAAACATAACTACCGTAAAAGCTCTATTAATTAAGCCCCCGGGGGGCTTATTAGAGAGGGGGGCTAAATAGAGCTTTTACAGTAATCGTGATTTGGTTGATGCGCGTTTTCTTTCCCGCGCTTGGTGCCGGTTGCATGTTTTCCCGTGTTTGGGACCTGTGGCATGTTTTAAGAGCTGATTGGTTCATTGAGCTATTTACGTTTGTTGTGATTGGCCAGGCATGATCGCTTTTCTAATTGGCTAATAGGCCATTCCCGAGTTGCCTTTTGCCTCTGTATCAAAACGAGGCCAGGTGCAAAACCTTTCATATGAAAATGATTTACATGAAAATGAACCTGCAAGTTAAACTCATTTTCATATGAAAGGTTTTGCACCTGGCCTCGTTTTGATACAGAGGCAAATGGAAAAACTGGAAAAAAAATGGAAACTCGGAAATAGCCTATAAAAATAACCGCTTTATGTTCCATTTTCAGAGACCCAAGCAAATTGAGACAAGACTTGAAGACTTGCCCAAAGCTTACAGGTCAGTGACTTAGTGGTCAATTATGTTAAAATACCAGACAATGAATTGTATGTCATCCAATGTGAAAATATTATGGCAATATTAGTGGATTAGGTACACAAACGTTTGTCTTGGATATATAGTATAAGGAGCTATCAAAGTGTATCAGTGTCCGTTTTAGAGAGGTGTCCATCTTGAAGAGAGTTCAGTTACAGCAAAATGACTGAAAAACGGCAGGAACCAACTCCAGATGTCCATTTTAGAGAGGTGTCCATTTTAGGAGAGAGTTGACTTAGTCACCACTAAAAATGTTTTTTTCTGGATCGATGTCGAATGTTATTTCACCCATAAGATCATAAGTCACTAGACGAACTTGATCATATTCCCGAGTTTGAACAATTTAATTATTCAGTCGAAGCTCCCGTAAGTGTCCACAACTGGAGCTGGCCACTTATGGGAATGTGTAAATACAGAGTTTGTATGAGCTAGAGTTCAAACAGGGTTTTGTTAAGGTATCAGTATACCCCAAATTTGACCATTTTGCGAGATTTTACTTTTTGTTATCTTCAGATAGATCACATCAAGACCTTTCATTTCCGAAAAGTTTCACGAAAAAAGATTGCTTCTAAAGAAAGTTATGAAGAAAAAACGATTCTCGCCATTAATTATTTCCAATCGAGAGCTGTCAACAGTTTGTCAACATGTACGTATAAAAAGTCACGTAACATGAGGGCCGACGTGTTTGTAGAATCACCCGAAATTCGAAAGCCGCATCTTGCAATGCAATGTCCGTAGAAAACATAACAGACTGTGTCCGCGTTTTCAAGTAAGAATATACCAAAATGGTAAATTGTTCGGTACTGAATTGAGTGGAAGCGCTCGTCTCAACCAGGTCTCAAGTGACACCGGATCGCATCACTGATTAGGACAACTTGAAAATCGCTCGCGGTTGCATATCCATGTGGGCGAATATCCCACAGAGAGGCTAAATGGAGGGAAAACTGAAGCCATGAACTCTTGTTTTACTTGTAGCACGATCGGTGAGAGGAGAACTTTCTTCTCCTGGCCATAAGAAGCGCGCATTTGAGGTCATTTGTATTCGATACGAACTCTGTTATTAATTTCAATCAACGCATAATTATTTTCACGCGTCTTGTGTATTTAATCTCATCAGACCGGAAGAACGCCCCAAAACATATTTTCCCCTGTTTCTCGAAACTAAAATTTCAGCGAATGAAGCGCACGTTTCAAGTTCGTTTGCAACGAATTTTCAACCTTTTTCGCTGCCATTTGGAGAGAATGTTCTCCAATAGTCTGATAAAAAAACTGTGTCGGGGAATTTTATTTTTTTTACTCGTTCGAAAGTTATGAGTATTTTTGTACAGAGAATACGTGTTTTGTCAACCTTCGAAGTTTAACTGTGCGTTAAAAGCTAACCAGACAAGTAATCAAAATTCCCCGACACAGTTTTTTAGAGAAAGGTGTCAAGAACACGTAGCGATGTTTTTCGCTTTCTCACGTTCAATTCCGGCCGGAAACGAACTCGATTTGTGGACCGATATACTTTTTGAAATTGAGCGCTTTATTCGAAACACATTAATTTTTTTACTTCAAATGAATACATATTCGTAATCTACAATTCTTAAGCTTTCAGGAAATATATACTTTATTGGGATTTTTGTTAAACGCCCGACCGTAAAACAGTGCCAACGCATGATGGTCATTTGGGGTATACTGATACCTTAAGGTGGCCATAAGTAGAGCTGTCCGCTTACGAGAGTGTCTGCTCAGAGAGCTTCGACTGTTTCTCCTTTTATTATAACATTCATAAAATCTTGATGAAAAAAGACTTGGTTGGTCGAATTTTTGCGTCCTGAAATAAAATGTATTTTATTTAGAAGAAGACATTGAGTGGTCTCCATGGAAGAACTGTATTCAGAGTGACGGAAATCTCTGCCGTTGTCAAGTGCGGCCCTGCCAAGAGAAACAAAACAGCTCCTGTGGGGGTGGCTATGAGTTCCGACTTAAAAACTGTACAGGTGAGTAAGTACTGTACCTCTCCTCCCTTACAAATTTCAGATTGTTATTCAATGGTGTTTTGCAAAGACACTGTATTTCAGAGTACTCGGAAAAGTTTCATGTTAGCATGACGTAAGCATGACGTAACGTTACTGTTGCTTAGCAACTTTGGTGACGAAAACTGGCTCTGTTTGCCCTCAACTGGTTTTGTTCCTCTGACTGGTTTGGTGACAAGTGTTGCAATCTTTGTCTCCTTCATCTAGCGTCTAACGGAGGGGAGAGGAACGGTTTAGGGACGAGGGAGAAACAGCCAGGAAAAGTCGTCACGCAACGCTTCTCTGGGGAGAAGCGTTGACGACACAAATAACGGCTGCGTAGGAGACTAGGAAAAGTAGGGAGGAGGGAGAAACGAGTGGAAAATTTAGGGAGGAGAGGGAGAAACAATAAAAAAAAAGGAGGGAGGAGGGGGAAAATATCCCATCTCCCTGATCCTAACGTAGAAAAAACATCAGGGCCATTGATCAGTTGTTTAGATTTGTTTTGTAACAAGATGGTCTTTTTCTTTCTTTGCAGTGGATATGAGTGTAGGGTGGGAGGGCAAGGAAGCATGGGAAACGTTTGGAGTCCAGCACGGTAACTGGAGTGTGTGGGGGAATTGGACCGAGTGTTCAGCCGAGGCCTGGGCCGGAGTGAGACACCGGACGCGAACATGTACCGACCCAGTCCCCAGGAGAGGAGGAAGAGCATGTGTAGGAGAGTCAGTCCAGTATGAGCCTTGTAGTCTGGGATTAGAAGGTGAGGACATGCTATGGTAAGGTAACTTGTCCTGTGGAAAATAGATAATACCACCCCCTCCCCCCAGAAAATAATGAGTCATGTGCCAAGGTTACACCCTACATGCCCAATTTGGGCCCTTTCTTCTCTTATTCTGGACTTGTCAAGGCGCCCTCTCTCCCACTCGCATTCAAATTTGCCGCGTATGAATAATTAATGATGTCCAGGCATTCTGCGCGATGTCATGGACATAAAACACTTGTGCTGTCATGTATTTCTCAAATTCTTTTTTTCTTTTTTGTTAACCAGAAGAGGAAAAACATCTGTGGACAAATCCAACAAGAGCCTTGAACCCAACAGTAAACAAGGCTGTCCTGTTTAAAGTGACGTGTAAAGCCTCAGGATATAAGATTACTGACATAAGCGTTGAGATTTCCAACAAGACAATTGATTGTGTAAAAGAACGGGAACTTTGCGGAGGTAAGAAGCCGTTGTAATATATTTTTATATATACATTTTTTTGTAATTAGAACCGCAGAGCCGTAGTTGGGTAATGCTGTTAACATAAATTAAGTGAGCCTATAGCGCGATGATGCACAAGTCATTTGTTATTGACCAAGCGTTAGGTCCAGATAAAGTCTTCACGAGTCTAGTGGCTCACAACCGCCGGAGCTTATCCCGGTTTCTGTAGCATGTAGTGACTAGAGGAGTATTGCTACTCCCCGGGGTGGGGGATGCTAGTCCATCGCAGGTTACCCCCAAGCATTTTGTTGCCGGTACCCATTTATACTCCTGGGTGGAGAGAGGCACTGCGAGAGCAAAGTGTCTAATGCACAAGAACACGAGATCCCGGCCTGGGCTTGAACTCGGACCGCTCGGTCTGGAGCCCAGTGCGCTAATCATTAGGCCACCGCTTCTCTCACAAAGGTCCAGACGTTAGAAATATCGGCCAAGTTCTTTCCTTTGTTGACTTGTGGACCGAGACCGAGGGATCCTGGGTCCCAGTCAAGTCAAATATGACGCCAGGCCTTGACGCGCGCGAGAAAAAACCTGATACCCAGGCTACATCGGCTACATATGCATGCGTGAAATCTGAGGTGAGGCGCGCGTCTCGCCCCCAGGTTTCGCGCGGCCATTTTCCCCTCACTTTATTTTGCTTTTTGCTCAATGGACTAAGGAAAAGAGGGACTGCTTATTGTCTATAAACCGTTGTGAAGTAGTAATGTGATATTTTGCTCTTGTTTTTAAGAGGGAGAATGGGATACATGGAATGAGTGGAGCCTGTGTTCAGTGGAAGGATCACAGATAAGAAGAAGGGAATGTAAAACAGAGCCTTGTGCTGGGGAACGCTTACAAGAGAAAAGCTGTGAACCTACGTCTAGTCACTGCAAAGGTCAGTTGTATACTCCAACTTTGTCATGAAAATAGCATGATACGCAAAATCAGGAGAGGATGATCTAAGAGAAGCATTTCCCCCATACATGGGTCTCTCTCCAATGATAATTTTTAAAATCTATTTTAAAGGAGCTACGTCACGGATACGCATCTTAATTTTTTCAAGTTTGTCGTTCGCAATCCGTCTTAATCTTCCCCATCCTCAACCATCCTTGTTCATGTGTGGTTTATTATCACCTCTTTGGTGTTTTTCTACCTAAGTGAAATATTATTTTGAGGCTTTCTCCAATTCGAAGGTGATTTTGCACTTCGCAAAAATGGCGTAAATTATCGTGACATAGCTCCTTTAACTTGCAGTCCATTGCTGAGCTATTTTAAGAGCGAGTGGAGGGGAGGGGGATAGTGCGGGGGTGGAGGGGAGGTGGGGTGGAGGTGCACTGCATTTGATTACACAAAATACATTCTCGTCCCCAGAGGCCACGATCATTTTGGTCAGCACCAAGAATCGGTACCTCTGGCAGGTCCCAATTTGTTGAACATGCGCAGAGTACTCGTTCTGTATTATCAGCCAATCAGATTTTTCAGATTTGACGGGAAGTCCGAGATTCGCGGACTTCCGGTGTTGGAACCGGCCAGAGGTCTCGATTCTTGGTGCTGACCAAAAGGATCGTGGCCTCTGGGGACGAGAATGTACAAAATAACGTGGCTCCCTGAAGACTCTGTTTTCTCTTGGTTAGGTGAAGTGGATACGAGCTGGGATGTGTGGTCTCTGTGCCAGTGCAAACACGATCTAAAGCTAGCTGAGGGCCCGAGTGGTGTAATGTACCGGACTCTTAAGTGCCACAGGCGGTGCCCCAGCGAATCAGTTTGTCGCGATACAGTTCAGTTTAAAACTTGTAATTGTGGAGGTAAGTTGAATCGCCAAAGTCTCCTTGTGTTACTGAATTCTGATTGGCTTAGACAGAGGGCATTTTCCGTTAATTTTTGTTTGTGAAGGGCAAAATTACTCCTAAGATTCCCGAAGATGACCTGAGGACCTTCGAAGGTTCATCGGAAGTTGACCCGAAGACTTCGACGATTTCCGAAGATGACCCGAACTTCTCCACAGATGATCCGAACGCAGACAAGTAATTTTGTGATCGTTTATTTGTGTTCAGTAGCTATGTCAGGAAGGCAAGTTGGATCGGTACCCTCTGAAGGTTCAGCCATTGGAATAGGACACGTGATAGTTGCGGCTCTTCTCGGATGCGTGTTCACCGTCGTCTTATTTTGCGCCGCGCTGTATTACAGACGGAGAAGAAAGAATTTCAATGTTTCAAAAGCCGAAGGAAGCAGCCTCAACGACACTACCTCCAGCGATCACAAGTACTCGACAATAGCAAGGGAGAACGGGGTGTCGACCAGAGGTCCTCCCTCGACATCAAGCAGCACATCGAGTAAAGACACAATCAAGGACAAAAGAAAAAAGACGCCATCACCAATTAAGATGCTTCGTTTATTCAGAAAACAGCATAGCACCGCGGAAGCAGTATAGTCCCTGGGGGGTGGGGGTAGGGTGCTTGGGACTGTATCATGGTTTGTTGCAGCCCAAGCAACACAGATTAAGGCAAGCCGCTAACTATCCTCAGCGAGGCTTTCAATCCGCAGTAAAACTATGGATGAATCCGGAATGAACACAGAGCTTGTTTCTGAGTAAAAGACGAGGCGCATTATCGAGGTGGGTGAAGTCTGTGAGCAATGCTCAGGGGCACCCAACGACAAAATTTTCTTGTAGGTGTCGGAACGTTGGTTTTACGTTATAATTGTGCTTTTTGTGCAGTTTAATGGCTTATTTTTAATCGCTAAGAAAAATGTTTCTTTTCGGATACGTTAGCTGAACTTTCAAACATCAGAAAATTTTAGGGATTGAAATCTTATTGCCCGAATTTACGAGCTGAATTTGCCTTTCCGAAAATCCTAGCTGACATTTTTTTGTACCCAAAACGACATTTTTATCTCTCCGAAAACAAAAGGCATTAATTTTCCCATATTACGAAAGTTTGAGATGACATTTCCCTAACCGAATATCTGAGGCGATTATAGGCCTTCCGAACACCGAAACGATCCGTTGGGTGCCCCTGAATGCTGTACATCCGACTGCAAATACTTAACCACGTGTCCACGATTTGTAGATAAGGAACATGTGCTCTGTAAGCTGCGCTGTTAATAACTTAAGCGACGTTACTGTATACATGTATATAGTTTAGAGTTGTAAATAATGTTTGGTTAACATTTGTTGGGGTAGGGGTAGGGGGGATACTTGTCTAGCTATAGTTGGTGGAACAAGTTTCGCTTCTGGGAAACACTTAAAGGACCAAAGATAGTACCAGTTCTTCCGCAAGTTGTGATGCCAGCATGTCACGCATTGTGTCACGCAATGTTGGTGATTACCCCTGCTGAAGAGCTATTCCGATTCTAGTAAGAACTGAAGTGAGGCTTGTTTACACCATCCTGGACTGTTTAGTCTCTCTTTCAAGTACCTCCTGCAGGCGTTAGCAAGTTGCGCGAAAGATTATCACTTCATTCATGGCGTTTGGTCTAACATTGCGTTATATATAAACTGCGTTTCTAAAGGGATTTTTTCATATTTATTCAGCTATTTATTATGTAGATAACGCGCTAGGTTTCTTAAGGAGGAAGTGTAATTTTCTCGTTTAATTTCGCCATATGTCGTTGTATATGTGACGATAAATGGTTTATATTCCATAGAATAAGTTATAAACTATTAACAGTCTTTTGCATCATTTGGTCACGTGACATGCCCACCAGTAGCTAGTAGATATGTTGGATAAATGACATGTTCAGAAATGGAAATATCAGTGAACAAAACCCCAAATTTCAGTCCATTACTGTTTGAGACAAGGGTGAGATATCGTAATTCGTCAAATATCAACACTCCCGAATGGGAAAGAGAGGCGTGACAATGTGTATTATAGATAATTTTTCCATAAATGCTCTTTCTATTTCTCGTCGTTTGCACGGTGATCATATTGGTATAAAGAAACAATGTTTGAGTAGCGGTAAAACTCAAAATCCCAAACTAAGAATTTAATTTTTTAAATAATGTTAATTTACACAGAATACGCCATTTCTGAGTTGCCTTTTGCCTCTGTTTCAAAACGAGTCCTGGTGCACAACCTTTGTTATGGAAATTAGTTTTACCTGCACGTTCATTGTCATGCAAATCAAACCCTTTCCATATGAAAGGTTGTGCACCAGGACTCGTTTTGAAAGAGAGGCAAAAGGCAACTTGGAAATTGCCTATTAATAATTTATTGCAAATGTGTTGATTTGGAGGGCAAAGCTTTTCCGCATACATCCTTATACATTTTCGAATATTCTGTCCTGCATAAAATCTCACATTAAACAATAGTGACACGAAAATTGATATTCTTGCCATTGATCACGTGCTTTGATGGTTTATTTTGCTAAAGGGCTATTTTTAGCACAGAGCAGGTCATGTGACTAATTAATGCAAAAGGCTTATAACGTAAGTTAACATATTGTTAATTGTTTATACCTTGCATAAGGGTGCAAATATATGTAACACATGATTATTTTCTTTTGTATCGTGTTTGTATAATTATGTCGGTAGAGTTTTATTTTTGTAGAAAAAAATGTTGAAAAGTTTATTATGCGGATTGTCATCTCATCCAAATTTCGAGAAGATACAAAAACATACCAAGATCATACCTCGAAAATTGTGGTTTGATTTTGTAGAACGGTATTCGACAAAGGAGCTTGGATGAAACTGAGGATGGAAATGGATTACAGTACGCCACTTTTGACGCCCTCTGTTTCAAAACGAACCATTCAAATGAAAATTAGTTGGATTTGCATGAAAATGAATTTCCAAGTAAAACTCATTTTCACATGAAAGGTTTTGCACCTAGCCTCGTTTTGAAACAGAGGTCAAAAGGAACTCGGAAATGGCCCATTGGGCAAACTTGAAAACGTACGACCAACACTTTTCAAGTTTAACAATACTGTAATCCAAGTTTCAGTACGTTTGTCTCAGATTTTTTTTTAATTTGCCAAATTTTCGATTTTCGTTTGTGAATTTCATTGCATTCTCTTTTTTGGTATAGTTTAAAAAAAATTTATTATTCCATAATCGAGGGAAAATTTCTTACTTTATTACATTTTTCCAAAAAAAAATACTTGATGACACTGCTACTTTTGGCAGATTATTATTTTTTACATTATTTTTGTCTTTATAATTATCTTATTCGTTATGTATTGAGTTAAAATATAAACCTATTTCTAATAATACTCTACTTACTTGGCACATAAGGCCACGAATGATACTCAAAAGAGAGTTGGAGTGTTTGGAAAACCGATGAAACACTTTATCGAGTGATTGATATATCTTAATCGAAACTAAATCTAAGGAATAAATGGAGAAATAAAATCGTAAAAATCTAAGCTAATTAGCCCCAAAAACCTCCGACACGGTTATGATTTCCTTTGTTTTACCTTGATGAATTATTAATGAGTTTAATTCTTGATATGCTGCTTAGTTAGGGCCTCCACAGATTAGAGAGATAGTTGTCAACAACTATTTAGTTGTCGATCACAAAAAAAGCCAGTGTGTGGAGCTAGTTGTCGATAACTAAGGCCCTTAATTATCGATAATTAGCTTCACACACTGGCTTTTTTGTTATCGACAACTTTTTATGATCGACAACTAAATAGTTATTGATAACAATTGGCCAAGTCTGTGGAGGCCCTTAGTCTCGTTTGGTTACCGTTTCTATTGTCTGACTTCAGTCCAGAATGATCATTAACAACGTTCTGTATTCAATAAAGAAAATGATTTAACCCTAAAGTGTTTTGAATTTAAACTTACAGTCATTCAGTCGTCACAACGTAGTTTTTTTGTCAAACCTGTAAAACATGTTATTTGGCGGGAGAAAGCGTGACATGCGTATTGTCCCTGCCTGAACAATTGATGGGAATCGATCAATCCATAACAATTAATTTATTTATGTTTCTTGAGTTCTGCATAATATTATCGTCTTTGGCGCAAGTGAGCCTTCATTTCCTGAATACGGTTGGCCAGCGGACGATTTGACCCTGCGCATTTCCCAAGAACTAGATCCAGACCCTCCTCGCTTTTCTGAGCAAAAGCTGTTTCTGCTGCGTCTTCGAATTTCCTGCGAATTAAAGTGTAAGGAATCATGAAACAGTGCATACAAATTCAACGTGTTTCTACAGGAATCACCGAGGGAAACCGCAGAGTTAGTGGACAAATGTATTAAAGAATCCTCCACGGTTGGAACAAGTTACCATTAAATTGATGGAAAATAATCTGAACCGAAAATTTGTTGAAAACATATTTCAGTGTTAACGAAAAAACTGGTAACAAATCTCTGCCATTTTAGGTTTCAAATTACCCGCGCGCCGCCATCTCGGATTTTATGACGTTTCATGGTTGCAATCGTACCTTTTTGGTACGCTTCGGCGGCATATCAGGCGAGTTTGGTCGAGCATGACGTGGCAACCACGTTACGTCATATAATACAAAATGGCGGCTCGCGAGAAATTTAACCCCAAAAATGGCTTACCATAAAAGCTCTATTAAGCCCCCGGGGGGCTTATTTAATTTCAGGCCTCGAGAAGGGGGGGCTTATTAGAGAGGGGGGCTTAATAGAGAGGAGGGGGCTTATTTCAAATCATAAATTTTCGAGAAAATTCACATTCATTTTTCAAACTTTACCGATTACACCACAAACTAAACAGAACAAGAAATGGGTTATATATCACCGTCTTACAAATGCAATGTCATTTATACCCTAACTCGACGATAGTTCTGGAAATTAAAGACCATGTTTCCATACAAAGTGACTGAAACAACAGAAAATATTTCTTTAAAGACGTTGTTACATAAGTCTGACGAAAGGAGGGGGGGGGGGGGGGGGGGCTAAATAGAGCTTTTACGGTATATTTGTATCCAATGTTTCCGTAGACTTGAACGTTTTTCCAATTTATTTCAACAAATTTTCAGTTGAGACAATAAAAAAAATTCCAACAATTTAACGGCAATTTGAGACTGTTCAGTCTCATTTTATAAATCAGATAAGATGTCAGACAGAAGGAAATAAAACACAAACAATTGATCTCACCCAATTTTGACAAAGGATGCCACTTTGTTCTCTGGCAGGAGTCTGGCAACGTATTTCTCAGCTTCTATTCTGTTGCTGAATTCAAGGCACGCTTCAAAAAATGGCTGAATGAAAAAACAACTCAAAGTTACTTTTGGGATATTTGCAATACAGTCGAAGCTCTCCTGAGCGGAAACTCTCGTAAACGGACAGCTCTACTTTAATACGGTCGCCTTGGCAAAACCCCGTTTGAACTCTAGCTCATACAAACTCTTTATTTACACATTCCCGTAAGCGGCCAGCTCCAGTTGCGGACTCTTTTTCTGCTTCCCGAGGGTGTCCGCTTACGGGAGCTTCAACTGTATATGGTAAAAACGTCCATCCTAAAATAAAAAGCCTATCCTACTCGCCTCTATTCCCTACACTCCTTCATCCATGTATCTCCTTTATATAATAATAAGTAGTGAACGATTCAAACTAGTCAAACCCCTATTAAACGGCCACCCTCGGGAAATGGCAAGTGGCTGCTTAATAGGTGGCCGCTTAATAGGGGGTTCGACTGTATGTACCAAATTACTTTCAAACTGCCGGAAACATCACAATAATAGTTTACTAATGTAGAAAAACACCAAAGAGGTGATAATAAACCAAACAGTAACAAGGATGGTTAAGATTGGGAAGATTGAGACGGATTACGAACGACGAACTTGAAAAAATTAGTCTAAAAATTTAGAGAACGCAGCTCCTTTAAAGAACAACAGCGCGCTCAGGTTTGACAAAGTAGCAGTCTCTTTTTAGTCCAGCATGTAAAATGTTGCTTCGCAGCCGTTCCGTCACACAACGTTCCTCTATCCAGGGAGGAGTTGCGTGACGACCCATATAAAGGATGCCGGGTGGACACTAAAATCCTCACCTCGTATCCTATTAAGGACTTGCGTGCTTTGGAAAATCTATCAAGTTCTAACCAGTTGCGACTTTCAGCCAGGGATCTTACTTTCAACCAGTAGAATCTGACGAGAAACCAACAAAATACTGTTTAATGGGTTGCCGTTTTTGATTGGTTGAAGAAACTCGTGCAGCACGCTCTGGCCAATCAAAGCACTATGATCAAAGTGAAGATGTTACGTTCTCGTCCAATCAGAAACCAGCACAAAAGCAAATAATAAATGGTTTACAAGCTGTCACTGAAAAGCTGCTCTTGTCACTGAACGTTCCATCAAAATTAGTGTTGAAAGCGTTTGTTCGTTGGTACGTACGTACGTGTTTTTGTTTGGTTAGATGCGATGGTGGGATAGAAAGCAACGTCGTCCCTAGGGCCATCTCCGCTTTCAAGATGGCGGGTGGGCGCGAAGAAGACCCTGGCGAAGAGCAGGTCAAGTGTCTCCAAAAATATTGGAGATTTTGATTGTTTCAAAATGGCGGCGGGCTCGCGATTGGCTCTTCGCCAGGGTCTTCTTCGCGCCCACCCGCCATCTTGAAAGCGGAGATGGCCCTGGGGACGAGGTTGGGATAGAAAGCAAATCGACAGGAACGTTTTGTTTGAGCAGAGGGGGGCACCTGTTACGCCGCAAAATGTAACAACTAACGCAAAATGTAACATTAACGCGAACACTAACAAGTTTTGACGCAAAATGTAGCAATTTCTTTAACGCAAAATAAGACAACTCTGGTCTTGAAATATCTATCGAGAAGGTTGTTTATACATGTTGCGTTGTTACATTTCACGTTAAAGAAGTTGTTACATTTTGCGTCAAAAGTTCTCACATTTCGCGTTAGTTGTTACATTTCACGTTAATTTTACATTTTGCGTAAAACGTTGTTACCTTATTTTAATGTTACATTTTTGCGTCAAAAGTTGTTACAGTTCGCGTTAATGTTGCATTTTGCGTTAGTTGTTACATTTTACGGCGTAACAGTGGCTGATCGGTATACACTATATTGAAGTTACAAACCTTTTGTCTGGAACTTTAAACTCTTTCTTCAGTTCTTCAGCTACTTTTTGATCGCCTAGAAGTACGCACTGTAACGAGATAAGAAATTATTCACAGAATGTCACTGATGATGATTCACAGGATGCCACCGATGATTCAACCATTGAAACCATAATCCCTCATGTCAATACTGGTAGACCCCTCCCTGTACAGTCCTCGCCCCTGAAGGTAAACGCCCCATTTATAGATAATGCTGGCGCTTACTGTAAGATCCCGTGCATGTCCAATACTCACCACTTGTTCAAGTCGTGAAAGTTAAGATTCAACTCGTGCGAGTCGTACGACTCGAAAACAAGGTTTATCATTTGACGATTGGTACAAGTGGTGAATGTGATGCTTTTCATGAAAATAACATGAAGTGTTATTTTACAAGTGGTGGAACTCCTCTTATAGTCTAAGTGTTTCTAATGAGATGCTATTTCACCAGTTGTACGACTCGTGCGAGTTGACTAGGCCCCTACCTTATAACTCCACTAAAACTCTAAGGGTCTATAATGAGATGCCAGTTCACCAGTTGTACGACTCGTACGAGTTGACTGGGTGGTGAGTATTGCGTATAGATAAGCCCCCTAAGAACTTCCGCACACCGGTCGGACGCTCTACCACTGAGCTACAAGAGACTCGTGGGAGCTTAGGCAATACGTAACTAAGGTTCAATTGTGACAAATTTCCCGCATACTGCTAGGATAGTTTTGTCAATACTGTGAACATTCGATTTAGCGCCCCGGCACTTATTAAATCTTACTAGCTCAAGGGAGGGCGCTAACTGGAGACAGGGCGTTTATCTTATTATTTTACTTCGACATCGCAGAAGTGCCCAAACTACAAACCGTGACTTTGGCTAATGGATTTCAATTAACTCCAAACTAACAAAACAAAACGTTCTCAGTTCAAAACTGAAGTAACCTTCATATAGGTAACAATAGATTGCGACATTTAAAATATATCCTACGGTGGAAAGAAATGATGTTATATTTTAAGCTTGGCAGAAATATGAGAAAGATATTATTCTGTCAGTGACACAGGCTACTCGAAAAAAAATTCCGAGTTCCCCCAACAGGAGTCGAACCTATGACCTTCCGCACACCGGTCGGATGATTTACAGAACAAAAGATAACTTCTACAGGACAGGCTTGATGCCGGCAAAATGTTAAATCATTGTAATCGGACTTAGCCGTATGTCTGTTCGCAGAGTTTAAGCAAATGTGGGGATGCGCATAGAGCCGGTTTTCGCTTCGCCAAAGTGAGCAATGAAAGCCGGAAATTACGTCTGCTCTCGCAGGCTATCGCATTGCTTAAAAAAACTGCCTTCATATATCCTCTCTGAAGAGTAAAGATGAATACAAAATGTCGCTCAGTAAAGAAGAAATTGGCATTAACCTAGATCAGACAATGCTATTGTGGTTTTAAGTTATTTCTTTTGACCCCCCTCTCCCCATTACAATGTTGTAACCGAAAAATTGGAACGTAAATTTGACTTGAAAACAACATTGATAGGGGGGAAGGGGATGTCAAACATAGAAAATGAATGATGTTTAAAAAGGTGCGAAATCATGAGTGTCTCAAGTATTTCTGCATAGCATTGTAGTTTTTTTTCCTGATTTCCTGGGTTTCTTTTTCCAAACTAGTTTTTCCTGCTATTTTATTTGCTTCATACCTGGTAGATGGTATCGCTCAACGACAGATCCATGAATGACTTTCTATACTTCTCCTCCAGTTTCATCTGATATTCCATTAGTTTGATCTGTTCTTCTGTTGCCTATAAGAGGCAAAACGAACGCGTGACAAGATTGCGTGATACTTTTAGTCACACATTCATTCTGTACTCTAACTGTAAGACCGGTTATGACGTTCATTGCATTCTGCTGGATTTATTTTGTAAAAAGAAATAGAAAATGGCAGCTTCTTGTTTACATAGCCTTATGCAAACACTCGAGAAAGTTAAGGGGAATTCGAAAGTTTATGTAAACGCGAGCCACAGGCGAGGTTTTACATAAGTACTTTCAAATTCTCCCAAACCTTCTCTCACGTTTCCATCAGGCTACATGTATGTGTTTTGGAAACTACCTCATTACATGAAATTTTCGCGACACGTTAATTTCGCGAATTTGGAGTGGCCTTATTTCGCGTATTCAGTATTACTTATACTGATATTGGGACTTTGATAGCTGGCCGCTTAATCGGGGTTGGCCGCTTAATAGGTGGCCGCTTAATCGGGGTTCGACTGGACAATGTTTTTATCAGTCATGAAATACAATGTCTTGTAAATTTGACAAAAGCCGGCGCGATAATCTAATATTACAGCGTTATTTAATTTATAGCTAACTTTAATTTATAACGTCACTTAATTTTCGCGACGGCAAAGTTTCGCTACACCTTTTTTTCGCGACACTTTGCGAAATTCATTAAAACAACAAACAAACAAACAAACAAACAAACAAACAAACAAACATGATTTTGTTTATGCGGATATAGTGATGTGAATCAACAGCGCTTACCTTTGCATAAAACACGAAGTTTCCTTGTTGGTAAGACATTTGTGCTTTGGACAATGTTTTTATCTTGGATTCTACCGTCTAAAGGAAAACCATAAGCAATGGTCAGTCGCTATTTTCAGGCCAGGGGGAAAAAAGGGGGGGGGGGGGGATTCCCATATAAAAGAGATGGGGGTGATCGTCGGAAATTATAAAAGAACCCATAAAAGATACCAGAATCTCGTTTTGTGGGTGTGGCTCCGAATCATTTTCACCCCTAAGTCTGTAAGAGGAACCAATTCTGAGACAAAACTGTAGTTCTTGTCATCTTTTTTCCCTGCTTATTACACTAAAAGTTACCGGAATAACTAACGTGGTCATTTAGATTTTAACACCCTAAGCGGTACCAAACCACGAATTGTAACCCCTAAAAGGTATGTCGATCATCCCCGTCACTTTTATAAGGGAGCACCCCCCCCCCCCCCCCCCCCCCACCCCACCCGAGCTTTTTCAGGATTTACTAACAACCGTTAAATGTTATCTCTACTTTCGGGAGGGGGGGCGTTACTTTTATTAAAGGAACTTTACGATATATCAGGACACTGACCTTCTCATTGTAGCTGTCCTGTACAAAGGCATTGCCGCTGTTTAAAAACTGATCATCCTGATAAAACAAGTCAACCAGTGTGCGGCGATCTTGTTCTTTGCAATACTGCAATAAAAATTGGTCCGTAAAGCGTACATGTAAAACTAGACAACAAGCAATTCACAGACAGTCAAACCCCTATTAAGTGGCCACCCTCGGGGAAATGGCAAGTGGCCGCTTAATAGAGTTTCGTCTTAAATTAGCGTAAGGCGTGGTAGAAACGTCACTTTATTTGAATACAAACACGCTAGGAGGCTTGTTACAGCCCGTGCAGGCCTGACATCAATCTTTATTTAATTTCGTACTCTCATCTGTCATCAGCTTTTTCAAAAACTAAGTGTATCAAATTCTTGGTGGCCGCTTTTAAATCTGTCTAAATCTATCAAGTGGAGTTCGAATCACTTACCATCTCGCACCGCGCTACCCTGTAGTTGTTTAAGATTTGAGTAAGAAGCAACATCTAGAATCTTTACAGTTACATTAAATAGGGGTAAAAACAATAAGGATAACCCTCATCGGGACGGCCAAAAGGTGGCCACGGCCGCTTAATAGAGGTGGCCGCTTAGTAGGGATTTTATTTACAACAGTTTCAGGACTTTGCTAACTGGCCGCATAATAAGGGTTCGACTGTAGGTCTGTAAAGCGTACATGTAAAAACAAGATAACGAGTATATGGCGATCTTGATCGTAAAGGTCCGTAAAGCGTATATATATAAAAACAGGTCAACATCTGTAAAAACGAAATATCCGTCTGCAATGCGTACTTGTGTCTGCTTACACAGGCGACGCAACGTTTTGATCATAAAGCAAAGAGCAAGGACAACACAAGGACACACATTTATATTAGTCAAACATTCAAATATTCAAACTGATGATGAACCTTCGTCTCACCTTGATGTAGAGGCTGAGTGCAACAGGCCGGTGACGTATGGCCATCAGGAACTCACCCAGGGTCAGGTTATCCTTCAGATGCATCACAACCATGTACACTAACAAAACATACGTTATGTTAACATCCCCCAAATGTCACCACACCTCCATGGTCATCATAATAATAATAGAATACATTTATATAGCGCCAAACCCAAACGTCCAATGGCGCTTTACAATATTGATTAAAAATGTTTATAAAATACTGGAATATTAAAATCATAAAAAAGGTAAAGTCTTCACAAGCCTAGTGGCCAACAACTGCCGGAGCTTAACACGGTTTCTGTAGCATGAAATGACTAGGATTATGGCTACTCTCTTGGATGGGATGCTAGTCCATCGCAGGTTACCCCCAGCATTTTGTTGCCGGTAATCATTTATACTCCTGGGTGGAGAAAGGCACTGTGAAATGTCATAAAAGCTGTGAGGGCAAAGTGTCTTGCCCAAGAACACAACACAGTGAACCCGGCCAGGGCTCGAACCCGGACCACTCGATCCGGAGTCCAATGTGCTAACCATGAAACTTGGACACCAAAAAGATCTTGGTGAGATACGCAAATTGGAAACATAAAATCATACTCCCTCCTATATTAGACTTGATTAAACACCCCTTCAATTTTGCAACTTTTGCCTGTTACACGTGAATATCTTATAACAACCCACACACCAAGAGCTGCATGTATGTAAATAAGCTATCATGTAGGGGTATACCCAAATATACAAGGAATAATATATTGTTGAACGTTTTTCTTTTTTCATTTTAGACACTCTTCAATCCAATCTGTGACTTCCTGTATGTCTGTTGGGGTGATCTATAACATACCCTAAACAATACCTTTCAAATGGCATACATGTATTATTTGTGGTCTTTGGGTCTATATTTACCATTTTAGAAAAATATAGTATTCCTACTGGGACGCAAGATCCTCGATTGTCTCAGCCAGGATGGAGGCTGGAGACAAAAATAATGGTCTTCCACTGGTTATGGTCTTTGAGCGTCATAATATAGTGAGATAAAATAGGTCCGTAATGCGTACTTATTATGGCCAGAGAGGCAACATTGCAACCTCGTCCCCAGGGTCTCTCATCTTCCCGCTCCCCTGGAGCCAGGGGGCGGGAAGATGAGAGACCCTGGGGACGAGGTTGGCAACATTGTTCATTTCTGATTATAGTCAACCCTCAAAATGGCTGATATTTGTATCCAATTTTTCCATACACCTAACGTTTTTCGAATTTATTTTAACAATTTTTAAGTTTAGACAATATCTCCAACAATTTGACAGCAATTTGTTCCAGCAGTGACTAGGCGAATTGTCGAATTGATCAATAAAGCTAGGGGGCCAGTATATTGACAAAGCAGTTTGTAACTTTATGTTTTGTTTGCTGTTTTTTTTACTGTTTTTTTACCCAGCAGTATGCATGCTCATTGCTTACCTAAATCAGTGTCCCCACTCATGATTGCCTTCTCAAGGGCCAGGTCATCTTTCTTCATGCGCATGAGCAGTGGAACTTGGTCAGCGGCCTTTGCTTCATAATCCAACAGCTACCAAAGAAAAACAGGTTTTTAACATTGGGTTCTAGGAATCCGAACTCAATTAATTTCCATAAAATTTGATAACTGAAATTGGTGCCTTGTTAAAGATTATACTGATCAGATTTAGGGAATGTACTGTTGCTGTGCTGGGAGCAATGATGCTGCATTATCAGTTCTCCATACATTTGCCTACAATTGTTTTTGCAGAATTTTTTGTGTATACAGTGCAAGCACTGTAGATACATTTTTTGCAATTTTTCATATTTTGTTTGCATAAATTTAATAGAAATGCACTTGATAAACTGTGGTTCTAAAGATTTCAAGCAAAACTATTTTGCTAATCATGTCGTAATAAATGCAATCAATCGTAGTAAATGCATTGATGCTAAGCACTAGATAACCTATATAAAACTGTAACCATTTAATGAGCTCACTAATGTGACAACTAAGAACCAGCATAGAATGACGATGAACTGAAAATGAGTGTCTGACACCTGGGGGGGGGGGGGGGGGGGGGGGGGGACTCCCATATAAAAGTGATGGGTGTGATTGTGAAAGGTAACAGGTACCAGGATCTTGTTTTGTAGGTGTGGCTCGAATTCATTTTCAGCCCAAGGATGTGCCAATTCTAAAACAAAACTAGTTCCTATCCTATATTTTCAGGCTTAAGGTAGTACAACTGGCTAAAATGCTCCGAAAAAGGACCCTTTTTGAGAACTGTTTCAAATCCATTTAAAATTCCATAGAAGAAGTTGTTAAGTCATTTTTATCAGAGAAACAGATTCTGAAATCGACATTTTCATTTTCGTAACGGGAATGTGTGAAATTGATTACCTCGCAAGCGGTGTAAAAATCAGTTTTTTCTAATTTTTAGGTTTATGTTTTAATTAGTAGTCATAATTTTTGTTTTATAAACAGTTATGAAGAAAATACATGAAATATGAGTTAGCCGCAGTGAAACAGCAAATTCTGTGTTAATTATTAACAGGCATTAAAATCAAGGACATGACTCCCTTAATTTTATTCAAATTGAATGTTTTTTGTGGCTAAATGCACGAAGATTACTTAACATGTGGACAAAAGCTGTGCCAAATTTCGTCAGCATTGAGTTTTTCCTAGTGGCAATTTGTTAAATTTTATCACATGTAAGTAAAAAAGACGCCGAATTCGACAAATTCAGCCAGTTTTTCGTCGCGATTTCTCTGCAAATTGATCCGCCATCTTGAGCCTTGTACTTACCAGCCTGATCAACATGAGCACACACGAAAAATAATCTGGAATGTTGTGCGAGACTCCTGTGAACAAAATACCAGAGCGCATGTCCTTAGCTTCCACCGTTCGATACTTACGTCTGCAAATCCAAGATGGCGTCTTAAAATGGCGCCCCAGACAACGAAATTCAATCTCCGCTTTCTCCAAAACCCGCAAACGGTGGACTCTTATCTTTTGGAATTGATCATAATAATGTTTTATCTACCAGCTGGCTGTAAACGAAGGCAACTTTATATTTTACGACTCACCCAATTGTACTACCTTAACCATAATTATAGTGGTCATTTTAGACTTTTTAAAACACCCTAAGCAAGTACCAAACCACAAATTTTAACCCCTAAAAGGTATGACTATCATTTTTCCGAAAATATTTTTCTTGGATTCCCATACAAACACAAAAAGAAAATGGCGTAACAACCATCAACTGAAATCTAAAAATCAAAGCTTATATAAGCACCGGTAGTGGATGTTACCAACATTTAAGGCAATGGTCAACATACAAATTCTCCTGAATTCTCTCTTAATAATAATAATTATTGGTACCTGTTGGGATAATTTGTTGAAATATCAAGACAATAAAATATTGTGGGAAGAAAATATGGTATATTTTATCAAGACATTAAGTGTTGTCCATAATGTTCACTTAAAGGGACACTGTCCCGGCATATTTGCTCAAAACTGTTATAAATGCACAAAATGGTCCCTAAATGTACGGAATAAGAACTGAGTAGCCTCTAACTAAATGATAAAAAGCAATTTCTTGAAGAAACTCCATACTGCAACAACAAAATATCAAAGATTTCCAAGCCAAACTTGAAACTTTGCAAAACTGACATCCTGTCATTTTTTCAAAAATCCATATTGCAATCCATTTCCATCCTCACTGTCGTTAGTCATCCTCACTTACTAATGGGTTCCTGTCATTTGTTGAGTACTATTCTACAGAATCAAACCATTAATGTTCAGCTTCCTATGATCTAGATATGTTTTTGAGCTTCCCAAAATCATGCTAAAAATTAGGACAGTGTCCCTAAAAATGTTTGTTAAAAATACTTTAAAAAGAAAACAATAACCAAACGCTTTCAAGTTAATTAAGTCATCATCAGGGTAAAAGACTGTCGGCGTACACACATTATTTATACTCTAGGTAATTCCCGATGGGAACAGTTTCGCAACGTAGCAGTGAACTTGTTTGTTCAAACTAGGGTTGCATTGTTGAATCATTAAGCCTTTGACGATCATTTTCTTAACAAACATTTTTAGCCTTGTAAATAGTTATACATCAAGACAATAATTATTTTTGATGATCTGTTCACTTATTCTTATGAATTGAATGTCTGACTTTGTATTGAAATTTCAAGGAGAAATTCCATTGTGATCAGTGATCACATGACCAACCTTGATTGCTAGGTGTGTTCTTCCACAGTCAACTGCTTTAGAAGCAATTTCTGAATATGATATGCCGGGAGTCTCGCCGAGCTTAGAGTTGATGGCACGAGCTATCTCCTCGTCATCAACATTTGCCTGTTGAACCTAAAAGAACAAGGCACAAATAATATAGAGTTAGTATTTCAAAGTGTTTAATAACATAGAACGCAAAATTACTGAATTCTGATTGGTTTAGACAGAGGGTATTTTTAGTTAAATATTTTAGTTTGTGGAGGGCAAAATTATTTGTGGAGGGCAAAAGATCGTCCGAGGACCTCCAAAGACTTCTGATTTCCGAAGATGACCAAACCTTTCCAACGATTGCATTTTATTTTGATATACTGAAATTTATTGTACTGGTAATTATATCAAATATGTTAATTTAATTGTTTTTAAATTATATCTGGTATGTTGTATTTTCTATTTGTATTTTTCACCTTTTTTATTTGAGTGAAATAAAGATTTTTGTTGTTGATTGACTACATAAAGTTGATTATACTCACTTTATAACAGGCCCAGTGTCCCAGTATACGACTGGCTCCCTCCCCCTTAGGAATCTTCAAGTAATCACATATTCGTATCGCCAGGCAATAGTGACGTCTTAGAACAAGCCTGTACGGAGGAACATTATTAACACCATATTTGGAGAGATAAGGTAATGCATGCTAGTAATGTCATGTATTGTATGTTAGTCATGTAAGTCACTCAAAACAATGTAATTAAAGTAATGTGTGTAATTGAATGAAACAAAATGTAGTGTAAGTATTGTTATGCCGAAAGTATAAATTAGCATTTGTAAGTATTTGTAAGTAGTGTAAGTACTGTATTGTGAGTAGTGCAAGCATCGTATTATAAGTAGCATAAGTATTGTATTGTAAGCAGTATTATAAGTAATGTAAGTACCGAACGCGTATTGTAAGTAGTGTAAGTATCGTATTGTATGTAATGTAAGGTATTGTACGTAGAGCATCAAATTTTAAGTAGCATACATGTAAATAATCATAATGCTCAATAAAGTCTTTACTTACAACAACAACAAAAATAAAACAAAAAACAACAAAAAAACAAAACAAATTAACGCCATATTTTGTTTTTAACTGTGGTGGCATAATGATTAGCATCTTGGACTCTGGATTGACTCTGGAATGAGTGGTCTGGGTTCTACCCCTGGCCGGGTCAATGAGTTGTGTTCTTGGGAGGGATACTTAAATCACAGCGCCTCTCTCCACCCAGGAGTAAATGGGTGTCAGCGAATTGTCAGGGCAATCTGCCAAAATGCTTGGGGGTTACTTGCGATGGACTAGCATCCCATAGCGATACTCCTAGTCACTTCATGCTATGGAAACCAGAGTTAAGCACTGTCCTGATAAGCCGCTAGACTTGTAGACAGACTTAATCGTTTTTTTGCTTTTATTAACCAAGCGGAAGGTCTGTATTGGCCATAAAAAAATAATAGTTACATATAGTTCTAATATCGTTACAAATCAGCATAGATTGATACCACTTGTTAAGCACCATATCAAATGCAGTTTTCCTGTACATGCAGTTATATGGTCATACAGTATGCCTACTGTGTGGAATTACATTACACTGCAACCTTATGCATGCAGGTTAAACTAGAAATATCTTCAGCGGCGTACCATCAAACACAAACCTTACCTGTCAATCAGGGTTTTCATTGTAAGCTTTTCCAGTCTGATGAGATCGTTAAGGTGTTCAATTACAACAAACAATGAACAATTGAAGATAGTCCAGGGTGAAGAAAGGTCCTGTCTCCATTTGTTTTTAAAGTACAGTTGAAACTCCCGTAAGCGGACACCCTCGGTAAGCAGAAAAAGTGTCTGCAACTAGAGCTGGCCGCTTACGGGAGTGATTCTCGTAAGCAGCCACTAGCAGTATAAGGGATAGGTGGCCGCTTACAAGAGCTTGTACCGCTCACACTAACCAGTATTAATGTGAAAAGAATACCATCGTATGAAATGACAAAACAAACAAATATGAAGACAAACAGCGGTGTGATGTTCATTGGTTAACATAAGATTGAGGCTAATAGGTGTATCCGCTTACGGGAGCTTAGAAACAATAGAAAAATTAAACTTGTACCCCTCAAAAGCGTCTGCGGCCCCTTACGGGAATGGCCGCTTACGGGAATGTGTAAATACAGAGTTTGGATGAGAGTTCAAACGGGTTTTTTTCAAGGTGGCCGTAAGTAGAGCTGTCCGATTAGGAGAGTGTCTGCTAAGAGAGCTTTGAATGTATATCATGACACCACTGATGGAGGCATCCTGGCGCATAATTCAAGTGTATTTATTGACACTTACATCCATTTCAAACAGCAGCCTCAACAACATAAACAAAAATATTTTTAAATATATCATTTTAACACTTTTGTTCAACTAAAAAAACAATTTTTTCCAAAGTATTCACCAGGTTTCAAAGAAATACTATATACTGACATACTAAAAAAATAACGCATATTCTTAAATTTCTGGAAAACGCTTTATAGACAAAACCTGTTGAGACAAACTTAGCTTACGCACTTTATACAAGTCGGGAGCCTAATAAACACATAAAAAATAATATTTCCCCCCCTCCCCTTATTCAATGTTGTCTTTAAGGGCTTAAAATATTGTGCTGTACACATTCAGACCAAAACAACATTGATTAGAGGGGAGGGGGAAATAAAGTGACCACAAAACAAGCGTGCAAGCAAAAATTGACTCTAATTAAGTTCAGTGTCTCAACAGTTTTGTCCAAATTATTGTAAATTATGTTACTGAAAAGTGAAAGGATACTGTCCATATGTTAGAGGCATGCCAACCGTATAGTCCCGCACAGCATTTAACACTCGCAGAGATCTACACATCGACACAAAGGCCTGCGGAGGCATGTCGGTTAAGAAGCTTTTACCAAATGATGCAGCCTGGAAAAAAAATTTCATACACAAATTATACATTGTGAGAATGAGAAAACGACTCTTAGGTAGAAGAAATAATTTTATCAAACTCGAGAGACAGTGTTTCATCTCATTTCCAAACACTGAGAAGAGAGTTGAAAATATTACACACAGCGAAGTGTTTTGGTGAAATTCAAGGTGTTTGGAAATCTGATGAAACACTGCCTCAAGTGTTTGACATATTTTCTCAATTGTAACAAAAAACTAAGGAGTAAACAGAGCAATAAAATCGTAAAATTCTATGGTAATTAAGATAAGATATCCAAACCACCATCATGGTTATGATTTCCTTTGTTAACTTGACGGATTATTAAATGAGTTTGAAAAGAGATTTTAGTACACTTAGGTCGTGTTCTATTGGGATCAACCGTTTCAACCGCAACCGGTTTAGGTTGAAACGGTTGAGGTTTCCCAACAGAACACTTTTCCAACCGTTTTCGGTTGAAACGGTTGCAACCGTTTCAACCTAGTTTCAGGTCGGTTGAAAAAGTTCATCAACCAAACCAACCGAAAACGGTTTTTTCCCAATAGAACACGAAAAACCCCAACCAACCCAACCAACCTAAAACGGTTGATCCCAATAGAACACGACCTTAGTCCACAGGGTTACAGATAAGTTTTAAAGGCAAGGTGTAAATGAGGAATTACAACAGGTCAATAGATATGGACTCACCAAACCTTAATCATCTGACATTTTCTATTAATATGTTGGGTCAGGTAGCCGATCGCCCTTGTAGGGTTTTTGACCTGACAACCCTCTCTTAACTGAAACACTAACACTGTGCTGCAAAACTAACTAAAGCTTAATACACCTCATAGAGACCATGGAGACTAAGTTGAGTGCTAACTAACCTAATCTTGTACCCAGAGTCAACGGTCTCTTCCGTCAGCGGTAGTCGGCGCCGGGTTAGACTCAGGGGGAATGGAATTTTTTTGATTTTTTTGTGAATTTTTTGATTGGCTGTTCATGTAACAAACAATGGCTGGAATACCAGATTTCTGGGATTCAAAATTCCATTCCCCAGAGTCTAACCTGGCGACGACCACCACTGACCGAGGAGACCGTTGACACTGGGTATGAGATTGTAACTAACCCTCAAGAGACCTCTCTGTACTGCAGGCTCATGTTCTCCAGCAGCGGCGTGGATGCACTGTTGAACAGCTTCAGGGAGACGATCTTTGATCATGCGAATGTACTCCTCTGCTCGCGCACTCTTTTTCTGTTAAGTAACATATTATAATACCATCAGTATACAATTTCTTTATACTATAATATTGTGAAGCAGTTTAATAAAATAATATAGGTCTGCAATGCATACATGTGTCTACTGCGATATAGGGGAGGTGTTTAAAGGGAAGGGGACAAAACAACTGCCCACCAAAAAGACCCACCCACCCACCCTTAGAATTTCAGCAGTTTTTTGTCTGTCCCTCTGTGGGTTCCTGTTAGACTCTGGATATATAGTGATGGTTTTTTGTATTTTGACTTCTACACTAAAATAATTTGATGTTGTGAAGTTGTTATCATTAGAATAAAGGTCAGGCTTGCGGCGGTCGGCTTGACATGGCTCCCAGTGGTGTGTGAGAAGAACTGGATAATTGCTTAGAATACTATATTTTGCTCCCATAAAGGGCTCATGTTGGAAATGTCAGTTTTCCAAATTTGCTACGTCGGTTAATTTACTTTTACCAACTTCAAGTTGATAATCAAGTAAGTGTTTCACTTTCCCACTTAGTTTATTAATTGGATAAAGGTCTGTTCCAATCCTGGGTGAAAAGAGACACACTGTGGGGGTAAAGGTCAGTACACACAAGGGGACTTATTCCCAGGACTAGTTCCTGCAACAAGTTCCCTGTAGCTGTTCATACGAGGGGACTGGTTGCAGAGACTTCTAGCAAGACTGCGTCCTGGGGACAAGTCCCTTGTGCATACGCACGAAAGGGACAGGGACAGCCTGATTTGGTCTTTGATTGGTCTATTTTCTTATTTGGTCTCAGGGACCTTTTGAGGGTGGTGCTTTATAAATCTGACCCTACAAAACACACACATAAACATAACTAAACAAAGGACAAAATTAACAGATATAACATGGGTGCTACACGGAATGGAAAGTAACTTGCCTCAAATTCTTTGGAAGCATCAAACAACATGGCACCGGGCTCCATTGAACCAATTTTAAATACTTGCTCAACAGCAGCTGAAAATTAATGCAACTGAAAATTAATGCAAAAATAATTTATTGAAACATTACTGGTACTAGAGAGGCAACAAAAAATCATTTAAATTCAAAGGTACCATAAAATTAAGATAATATGCACCCCCCTACAACACAAACATCCTTCTGTTAATAAGCTTCCACCACCCACCATGGGCTTAGCTCTTAAAGAACAGTAATACAGTTGAACCTCTCCACAGCGGCCAACCTGGTGCAGAATTAACTGGCCATTGTAGAGAGGTGGCCATTGTAGGGAGATTTCAAGGAGAGTAAAGCGTATGGATAGGCACACAGTACGGATGAAAAATCTTGGCCATTGTATGTAGAGAGGTGGCCATTGTAGGGAGGTTTTAATGAAAGTAAAGTGCACATGGTTGGGATGAAAAATCTTGCCCATTGTAGAGAAGTGGCTGTTGTAGGGAGGTTTCAATGAAAGTAAATTAATGGTTGGTTGGGTTTCTTTTTTCTTACTGGGGCTGGGCTGGGTTGATAGGCCTTGCAAGGGACGCCATGTCCTATTGTCTGTTTACCCGCCATTGGCGAATTAAGTAAATAAATAAATTAAATAAATAAATTATATGGATAGGCACACAGTTGGGCTGTTAGTGGAGGTTGACTGTACTACTAACCAGGGACTCTCTGTAGCAGCTCATGAGCGTCATTACCAATGATTCTCACCCCATCCAACTCCTGAACCAAATGAACGGTACTATCCATCTGATATGTTACGTATGTCAAGGAGAATACAGTCAAACCCCTATTAAGCGGCCACCCTCAGGGAAATGACAAATGACTGCTTAATAGGGGTTGGCTGCTTAATAGGGCTTCATCAGAAATTAACATGTTATGTCATGGTAGAAACATCATTTTATTTTAACACAATCACCCTTGTGACAACTGTGTGTTGAATGTTCTTATCAGTTGTCTATTTCTATTTCAGACTCTTATCTGTCATCAGCTCTTTTTTAGGTTTCCCCCACAATTTAACATTTATACTCCTGGGTGGAGAGTGGCAATGTGTGTGTCCAAAAACACAATGACTACAACCACACTTGAACCTAGAGGGCTTGATACAGGGTCCAATGCACTAACCATTAGTCCAAGTACCCCATATCAAACATTCAATCAGTATGTTTGACATCCAAGTCAAATCTCAGGTTAGTTAATCTGGTTATAACATTTTAGTCTGCGTGTGAAACCCTAGTGTGTGACCATTCCGATGAAAGCTATTGAGCAGTACTTTCAACTACTGTTGAAAGTACTTTGATTTTTTCAACTAAAAAATTGGGATTTTTGTTGTTGTCAATTTTGGTCTTGAACACTTGGGAGTGAAAAGGATAACCAAAGGATATCTTATGGTGTCCTTCGTTGGTCCAACCACATCTAAGTAATCGTCCCAGTAACATATCACTGCACCCATTGCACACCTGTGTAGTAAATAACAAACAAAAGAATGTCTGTAAACAATGAGACCCGGCAGGTAAACAACTTTAGGGTTTGTACTCTTTTTCAGAACAGTTTTCTAGAACTTTTCCAGGACTGTTTCTAGACTTCTATAGATTTTCCAGACTCCAAAATAGTAAACTATTTGTTCTTCAATGAGGTTAAATGTAATTTAACCAAGTTAACCAACAACAAGTGTGCAGTCAGCTGTCATAGTGGTCAACGGTTCTTAGCTCTTGCCAGGCTCAGGATTCAACGTTTCCTGGACGAAATGGCGTGGTGTCAAGCGCTCATATCATAGTGGTATTTCAGTGATGTTTAGCGAGTTCTTCCCCCCCCCCCCCCCTCTTCTCCCTCTCCACTGATCTAGTCAGTGTGACGGGTGCTGGGGCATGGGGGCTCATGGCTGGTTGGCGGGGATTGTCAGCCATGGGAGCTGTATTCCATCTGGGGGGCTGGCTGACCACAGTGGACGCCACTGGATATCCCAGGCGCCCATCCTCCATATACACGAGGCAGTAGGTTCAACACATCTTTTTTGCATAATTTTTGTAATAATTTCCTCCACCCAATTCAGTTTATTTTTGTGACCGCTCTTTCTTTGTGACAAAAAATTTCAAGGAACTGCATGTTTCCAGTCCTGGAAACTGCCATAACAAAATTCCAGGACATACAGCTGTTTCAAGAAAGGCTGTCGGAAAAAAGCACACGCGACAATCCCGAAAGGTATTGTGGGTAGTGTTAAGTTCACGGTTCCTTGACTTTGGCATTTCAGGGAATCTGAGAAAATGGCACGAGACGCCATGGACGTATGTTTGTGAGTGCTAAAAGAAAGCAACAAAAGTAGGTTCGACAGCTACAGTGTCAGGAATGTACCTTGCTGATCATTTCCCAGATTACCTTTCAGGATTGTCACATGTGCTTTTTTCTGACAACCTTTCTCGAAACAGCTGTATACAAACCCTGAGCTTAAACGCAACATAAAAATATTAATGCAGCAAATAAGGTCATAAAATGGAGTGTTAAGGAATGCCAAGCCCAGGATCACGAGGAGGTATTCTCCTTGCCTGCATACCTGAGGTTGTATTGATATCTTGAGGAGAATTAGATACTGATCACTTTTGTTACAATTTTGTTAAAAAAGTGAATTTGGGATAAGGCTTACCATGCAAGCTGCTTGGGTCTTGAATGACAGGCAGTGTTGAACTCGCAGTACACTTTCTATAACAAACAGAAACATAATAGTACTATATTATGCCTGCCGTCATTGTTCTTTAGTTAAGATATGGGGAGAAACACTCCGGTGTAGTCATAAACTACACAGAGTGTCGCTGGATGAGCCAGTAGGCCCATGCACCGAACACAGATCGCAAAGGGAGGGAGGGTGGGTCGCGATCTTTGAATTGTAGTCGCTGTGATTACCATCGAAAGACCTCGAAATGTGATTTTAATCAAGGGAGTGGTTAATATAATACCGCTGCACCAATGGGAGAGACCCATGGGGATATCATACCAATTCCACGAGGCTATGACTCGCATGCATAATAAAGTATTATCCAAATGACTTTGAATAGTGAGAGTACATGTATATTGGCCTATTTAGAGAAGTTTGATAAATCTCAATTATTTGCTGTCAAACTGAAAATTATTTTTATCTAGATCTGTCACTATGAGTCAACATAACACTGAGCTGTAGTTGCTCAGAATCATGACTTACATGTATAAACAAACCAAACCTGCAGATCTGCTGATCCAATCCACAGCAAGCCAGTGTCAGTGAACATTGCCAAATACTCGTAATTATAAGATATCGCCATCTCTATAATGGACGTCACTGCTCCTTCATTAAATGTCACAGTCTGGACATAATAACAGAAACCATTATTAATTATCAGACTATTATAAACTTTAAAATATTCCTGACAATAATTTTGAACATACATGTACAGTACAATACATTATTATTGGAGGACACACACTTAGGAGTAAAGCTAGAATAAGATTTACTCACTTGTTTGTTGCATTGACTCTTATCAGTAAGGTACAGAAGGTGGTCAATTGCTACAAGCAATGAAGAGCCTCTGTCATGAGGCAATATCACCCAGCTGCTGGGCGGAGCATCCAAACCTATTGGGGCCAATAGAATATCGTACTTAATAAAAGGTATTAACATTTAAAGCTACAGTAAAGTTGTGACTCGTCTCATTGGGGAAAGTGAACTTTTTTAACGAAGAGTATTCAGTGGTAGTGAAGGTCACATTTTTTTGTGTGTGATTTTGGAGGAAACATTCCAAGTTGTTTTGTGTGCATCTCTGGCCTAACTCAATGTTTCACGCTCGGATAGGCATGCTTTGTTAGACATTTTCCTACTCTATCAGTTGAATATCAACAACATCCACTGGCATGAAAAGTGATGACGTCACAAGACAGTGATACAAGTCGGTGGTCTCCTCTTGGCCGGTTATGGCCAGTTCAGGTGTCAATGTGTTAAAGCAGGCCTCAAAAGGTCAAAAATAGCTAAGGGTATGTTTGACCTCCCTTGACGTTGCCATTGCAACAAATTTTGACGTCATTCACATCTAATTCTGTTCATTGATAAACGTTAAATACAGATAAACACTAAATGTTTTTTATAAGCATCATCGGGCTAGCTATAATAGAATTCCAAAGACTGGAAGGCCTTAAGTGTGTGAGCCACCTTAATTTTTGTGAAGTCAATAAATTTACATACATGTATGTATGACATACATGTAAATTTATTGACTTCACAAAAATTAAGGTGGCCTCACAACGCTTAAGGCCTAAACAGTGGACAACAAAGGTGATGACAAAAGTCTAAAAAATTCATCAGATGATAATTAATTCATGAAAATTAAATTACCTGGTGGGTCAAAAATCCGTCGACTGCGGACCTCTTCCACGTTGTTGGCGACATAGAAATGATAGCTACCCGTCAGTACAGCTATACCTGTCCTTCCAGCAAAGTTGTAGATTTTGCAGTCAATCACCTTTGACTCCTTGGCATCCTACAATGTATAGAGGACAAAAGTGATCAGAGTCAAATTTCTCCTTACAATATCAATACAAAAATCATAAGGAAAGGTCATGAGAGTTTAGGAAGTGATCACCAATGATAAATTCTCCCAAGTACTGCTATGAGAAATATATAGAGACCAGTAAGGAGAGTTTGCATGTTGTCTTGGGCCACCCCTGAGGGAGGCACAGTGGCCTAATGGTTAGCACATTGCACTACGGATGGAGTGGTCCCAGTTCAAGCGCTGGCCAGCCTGATCTTTGTCTCTGGGTGGTACAGTCAACTCTTTCTTAACGGACACCACTATAAGACGGACACCTCTGTAAGACGGACACTTGGTGTTGGTCCCTGTGCGCCATTTTTCAGTCATATTACTGTATCTAAACTCTCTATAAGCAGACACCTCTCTAAGATGATACAAAAAATTGTTTGTTGCTGCGTAGCACTCAATCAGATAGGTATATATATAAAACATTGTAAGTTTGGAGTGCTCATAACTGATCTGATAAGATGGACAGTTTGTGCCGGTCCCGATGGTGTCCGTCCAACAATCGAACCCGGACTGCTTGATCCAGTCTCCAACGCACTAACCACAAGTTAAGGTTATTCCATCGAAAAAAATTGCAATAAAAAGTTTCTGAAACTTTCCCTAGTTGTAATGTTTCAAAATATAGAATAAAAAGAATAGGTCACCAGCCCTGCGAAAGATGACTAAAAATACCTCTTAATTGAAATTCCTTACAAAATCAACCAAAAACACAAACGTTTCCAGTGATTATTAATTTTTCTGCACTAGGTCGGAATTGGTCTATACTCCTTATATAGAAAGAAGATGATTACTAGACTTAAAATATGCGAAAAATGATAGGTCACCACGCTTGTTTACGAGAAAACGATCATTTACCTCTCTGGCGAGCATAGCCACAATGAAAACGCCGCCATTTTTTAATGTGCGCGCGCTAATTACACACAAAATTATACACAGAAAGGATGCGCAGTGCAATACTGAGGAATCACCTTAAGGCCACCACGTCTTCCAGAATGAAACAAGGTGGAAAACTTAAGATAAATGAACTGCAACATATTGTTGGTAACTTATGTATCACATGGAGTAAAGAATAAGTAAGTATACCATCACTGACCTGTCCCATTGTTAAGGTTTTCTTGATTGCACCATGAATGTCATAAACTAAAACACTGCCGTCATCAGCGACACACAGAAGATCCTCTGAGACAGACCAACCCATCTGAACAATAGCAGCTCCGTCCCACTGAAAACAATAAGAACACATGATCGGAAGTAACACACATGATCATGTACATTGTGTACATTCAACAATTACCAGATGATAATTTAAAAGTAAAAACACATGATCATGTACATTGTGTACATTCAACAATACCAGATGATAATTTAAAGTAAAAACACATGATCGTGTACATTGTGTACATTCAACAATTACCAGATGATAATTTAAAAGTAAAAACACATGATCGTGTACATTCAACAATTACCAGATGATAATTTAAAAGTAAAAACACATGATCATGTACATTGTGTACATTCAACAATTACCAGATGATAATTTAAAAGTAAAAACACATGATCGTGTACATTCAACAATTACCAGATGATAATTTAAAAGTAAAAACACATGATCATGTACATTGTGTACATTCAACAATTACCAGATGATAATTTAAAAGTAAAAACACATGATCGTGTACATTGTGTACATTCAACAATTACCAGATGATAATTTAAAAGTAAAAACACATGATCGTGTACATTGTGTACATTCAACAATTACCAGATGATAATTTAAAAGTAAAAACACATGATCGTGTACATTGTGTACATTCAACAATTACCAGATGATAATTTAAAAGTAAAAAACACATGATCGTGTACATTGTGTACATTCAACAATTACCAGATGATAATTTAAAAGTAAAAACACATGATCGTGTACATTGTGTACATTCAACAATTACCAGATGATAATTTAAAAGTAAAAACACATGATCGTGTACATTGTGTACATTCAACAATTACCAGATGATAATTTAAAGTAAAAACACATGATCGTGTACATTGTGTACATTCAACAATTACCAGATGATAATTTAAAAGTAAAAACACATGATCGTGTACATTGTGTACATTCAACAATTACCAGATGATAATTTAAAAGTAAAAACACATGATCGTGTACATTGTGTACATTCAACAATTACCAGATGATAATTTAAAAGTAAAAACACATGATCGTGTACATTGTGTACATTCAACAATTACCAGATGATAATTTAAAAGTAAAAACACATGATCATATTTAGAAAATAATGTTTTGATTTACAAAATAATATAGCAGTTCACAAGATCAGGTACATGTTAGGACACATGATCAAAATAAGAACACACAATAATTAACAATTAGATTATGAGCTTGAGATTTCTATGATGTGATAGTTGATTCGGCCTACGGCCTCAACAACTATCACATCATAGAAATCTCGAGCTCATAATCTAATTGTTTAGTAAAAATCATAATAATTGTCTAGTATTAACTCTAAATCTTCTTCCGAAACTTCGGAGAAACGATAAGAACCGCAATTTTGTAGACGACCTCCAGCCACTGCACACTAATGGCTGATAGTGTACGAGTAGCTCAGCCAATCAGATTGTCTCATTTGCATAGTATACTAGTAGATTTTTATTTTATTATTAGTGAGCACTTGTAAGATAAATTTAAAGATAAAGTAAAAAAACTAAAGTTGCACTCAGGCCAAACTGGTCCACAGCTGCCAGAGCTTATCCCGGTTTCCTTAGCATGAAGCTGACTTAACAATGTAGGAGTATTGCTACTCCCCTGGATGGGATACTATTCCATCATAGGTTGTCTCCCAGCATTTTGTCACCAGGTACTCCTGGGTGGAGAGAGGCACTGTGAAAGTTGATAAGTGTCTTGCCCAAGAACACAACACAGTGACCCAGGCCAGGGCTCAAACCCGGACTGCTCAATCTGGAGTCCAACGCACTAATCATTAGGCCACCACGTCTCCCAGGGGTATAAATAAATTTAAATCAAGAACTTATATGGATAGAAAAATGAATGTACTGGGGCTCATGAAGTCATCAAAATGTTTAGCCAACCAACCAGACTGCAGAGCGGGAGGTCGCGTGTTCGAATCCCGGCCGGACCACCAACCAGGGTCTTAAAATAACTGGTACATATATGTTGACTGTGTTCAACACCTTGTCTCAGTTCAGATGATCGTGTCATTGGGCGGTGACGTTAAGCCGTTGGCCTAGTCTCCTTCATCCTACATGTCAATTCGAAGGGGACGTAAAATAACCCACAACACTGTTCGAAAAGAGTAGGGCACAAAGTTCCCGGTGTCGTGGTCAAACTATGAAGTGTGTTGTTCGTCTATTGCTCGGAGATATTAGCTACATTCAGCTACCCTGTAAATCCGAGGGTAAATAAACAAGATGTATGTATGTACTCTACCTTAACAGTAGCAACTTCCTTCCCAGCAGAAGAGAAAATATGAATGATTGGTTTGTTGATGGATGATCCTTGGCCACGCACAAAATGTTTGTCATCTCGTATCAGAGCTGCAAGTAGTAATATGTATATATGAATGTTCCTGTATATATTAAACAGGGTTCCAGATAAGTTTTACAGGCAAGGTGTCAATGAGGAATTGCAACGGGTCAATAGATATGGGGCTCACTATTAAATTTGTCTGAAGTTTTTTATTAATAATTTGCAAGGTTAGATAGCCGACCGTGTAGGGTTTTTGACCCGAGACCCCTTTCTTATCTAGAACACTGATTAAATCCACTTTTTAACTTTTAATGTGCATACATTTGATTATTATGAAAAAATCAGCTGCCTACAGTATTTCAAAGATCTCAGTTTTTGTACTTCACTAAGGCCATGCCCACAAAATGCTTTGTTTCCCATCGCCCGACCGACCAAATTTTTTCAAAAGTAAAAAAGTTTTCTGATTCATTGCCTGCGCCCTTTTCTCGCGTGTTTCCAAATTTAATATGCTTTGTTTACATCTTAAAGTCACTCTGACATCTAAATCAGCCAAGTAATGACGTCACTTTTCAGAGTGATTTTGACTTGTTGCAAAATGGTGGTCATGGGGAAGATATAATCAAGGCTCGCTTGGAATTATTTATAATTTGTCAATATTTCGTTTCACGGCTTTTCTTGTCTTTTTTTACAGACCGACCGACCGACCCACTTTCACGAGAGAGAGGGCGAAAATAAAACCTTTTCCTTTACATTCCTTATTACTGCATCTTTCAATTATTTATTATGTCCAAGTGAAAACTCAAACAGGCTGCGCTTTACGCTGCTGTCAATCATCTCAGTGGATGTCTGAGGAAACATAGAACTTACTTCAACAGGTTCAAAAGGTCACCTCCGCAGGTAATGATTGACAGATTTTGATCCATTTTGTTGTCTGTTGCTTGTCATTGTAATTATGATTGACAGCAGCATATAGTCGGGTTTTTTCAGTTATTGAAAGTGTAGTAACCTTGTGGCTATATTTTCCAACAAGTCCAGGGCTGCAAATATTTTTTTTCTTGAAAGGACATGTGTCCGACTAAGTCACCATTTTGGTTGGACAAAACAAAATGAGGTCGGACATCATATTCCAGTACTGCTTGATAAGCGAACCTGCTAATTTAATGCATTGTCATCGCAGAGTAACACACACTTACATGTAGTTTGCGTTTAGAATAAAACTCGTTAGCGTTTGCCGTTGGAAGGCAAAAAAAATTGTCCGGACATTACTGTCCAACCAAGGTTGGTATTCATCGGACATTGGCAAATTTGGTCGGCCATTGTCCGATGACCGACTGTTATTTGCAGCCCTGAAGTCTATATCTATTTTTTAATCATTAATTTTTTAATAATAAACACTACTGTACTGCCTTTAGTAAATGATTCGTACTTACCTATTGGACCCCCAAACGATGCTGCACTTACAGTAAACTTGGACAGGTCCACAGCTTCTTGCCAAGCCATGCTGTACAACTCAATCTTCCTACGTGTATTGACAGAGACAAAGGGCTTGTTACAGACTAAAGTAGACAATGACCTTACAGTATGACCTTACAGTATCAATTGACCAATTAATTGACTGACTGATTGAGTGACTGATTGACTGGCTCATTGTCTGACAGATCAATTAAATGACAGATTGATTGATTGATTGACTGATTAACTGACTGATTGATTGATTGACTGACTGACTGATTGACTGATTGACTGACTGACTGATTGATTGACTGATTGATTGACTAATAGATTCACTAATTGATTGACTGTTGATTGACTGACTGATTGACTGAGTGACTGATTTATTGACTGACTGATTGATTGACTATTGATTGACTGATTGATTGATTAATTGACTGACTGACTGATTGATTGACTGATTGATTGATTGACTGACTGATTGATTGACTGATTGATTGACTGATTGATTGCCTGATTGATTGACTGATTGATTGCCTGATTGATTTATTGATTGACTGATTGACTGATTGATTGATTGACTGATTGCTTGCTTGATTGGTTGGAAATGGATTGATTGCTTGGTCGTAAATAAACTGGATTGCAATTCTCTTCTCAAACAAAAGCAGGAATCAAATAGAATAACACCTACTGTGTTTATGCAGACGCCCCCTCCCCCTGCCCAATGGTGGACTCCTGGTTTTGAGTGACATGCCCTGGGAGAGGGTCAACAGCCACCATTAGAGTTGTGTAGGTACATTTAATTTTTTAGGGTTGTAAAAAAATATGACAAGAACTACTTGTCGGAAAATAAATTGGTACCTCTTGTAAGGGTGAAAATGAATCAGCGCCATGTTCACAAACACAATTCTGGTGCCATTTTTATTGGGGTTCCTTTCCAATTCCTGATGATCACTCCTCCCCCAGGGCACCGGTGGGGGGGGGGGACTCCCATATAAAAGTGACGGGCGGTGATCGCAGTACCTTTTAGGGGTTAAAATTCGTGGTTTGGTACCGCTTAGGGTGTTAAAATCTAAAATGACTGCTGTTAGAGTTATTCCGGTACCTTTTAGGGTGTTAAGCGGGAAAAATATATAACAGGGACTAGTTTCGTCTTAGAATTGGTACCTCTTAGGGGTGAAAATGAATTTGAGCTACACCCACAAAACTAGATTTTTGGTACCTTTAGGGGTTCTTTTAAAAATTCCCGGCGATCACCCCTGTCACTTTTATATGGGATTCCCCCACCCCCCCGGGCCCCAGGGGTAACATGATTACATCCCTGCCAGGTTATAACATTCTCACAGCAAATTTAGGGGCTAATTTTCTTTGATGCCCCATTCTACAAAGCGTTCTCACACACGCAAAATAAGGTGTACCAAATGACTCTGAATAACTTGGGTTGTAAATCGCTACTTGTTTTAGGTCTTTTAGAGTGTTATTGTCTATATAAAAACATAAGCTTACCTGTAAAACACCTTCCCAAGGGGGTTCCAGTCAACTGTTACGTGAGCCATCTTCCTTTCTAGCTAAGGGCAAAAACTTGGCTTGCAAAAACTGCTTACAGTTTTACATGGTGCTATAGTTTGTGAAATATTTCTCGTTACTTCCCGTCACACACACCGCCATTTTGTTTTTTTCTTGTCTGCAGTTCCCTTAGTCAGTGGTCATTAACCTATCCCTTTAGATACTTCATGTATGGGGACATCTCTTCGGGCGAGAGAATTCAAGATGGCGGTCCCCAAAGCGAAAGGTGTTTATCGTCCCAGATGCTTTTTTGATGTTGAAATAAATGGCTCTCCAGGTAAGAAGAACATTAATTATTGGTTTAGAATTCAGCTTGGATTGATGTGTGGTAAAATGTTTGTTTGCAAAAGCAGAGATGCTCGTAAAGCTTTTCCGATTTGAATCTCAAACAAACATGTGGTCAAACAATAGTTAAAGCTAATTGCAGGCTAGAACGCTCGCGCGAAAATGAATCACTGGAGACAAACTTTCTTTGCCAAATTTTACAGAAGTGTGTCCAGTAAACAAATATATTCAACTTGTGACGTCCCTTAAAGTAAAACTAACCTTTAATGACGGCATTGCGAACCCTGACCGCCACAATTGTTGACAGGATTTGATGTAGTCTCCTACGCAGCCGTTATTTGTGTCGTCACGCAAACGCTTCTCCCCCACTAACGGCTGCTCAAACCTGGACCACATGCCTTTCCTTTTGTTTGACCGCAGTAACTTTGACACCTATCGGCAAAACGTGACTGTTACCGTTTGCTGAAAAACTTGCTAGATCGATCCAATTCTTGAACTAGGATGTCTGTTGTAATTATAATGAAGTTTTTTCGACATTATTCTTTCATATCATACATTTTTTCTTCAGTAAAACCGTGTTTTATTTTGATGTCTGGTGTGCGTCAATTCAAAAGGCGGCATACTAGCGTGTGTTTGACGTTTCCGATGCTAAGGTCATGATAAGACACAATCTATGATTGGTGAATTTTGGCGCGAACGAGTTCCGAAAATGGCACTGCAACTGTGATTGGCTTAAATCTGCAAAGGCATGTGGTCCAGGTTTGAGCAGTCGTTAGTGGGGAGAAGCGTTGCGTGACGACACAAATAACGGCTGCGTAGGAGACTAGATTTGATGGGAATGGGTAGAATAATCAAACAAAAAATCAAACTTCTAACATTGATTTATTTTTCGTTCTTTCAAATCTAAAAATTGGCGAAGAAAGTGATCTACACGGCGGGTCTAATATGCTGGTAACTGGGAACTGGTAGCTGGGAACTGGGAACTGGGAACTGGGAACTGGTAGCTGGGAACTGGGAACTGGGAACTGGGAACTGGGAAACTGGGAACTGGGAACTGGGAACTGGGAACTGTAGCACGAAGAGTTGTTCCCATTTTGTTATTATTTTTTTATTACAAACTTTTCTCATACGAGGGTCACTAATGTTCTGATTTTTAGTGGCTCGGCGGCTCGGTGGCTCGGTGGCTCGCCAGTCCCTCTAAGAATTTAAAGAACGATAAATATGTATATTTTAGAGGCGTATTATTTTTAATCTGCAAACGTCCGTGCGAAGCCAGTCGGAGCGCGTTTCCTTCGAAAAACTGTTTCAACACATAGTATATTTTCACTCATAGAAACCGAAAGAATGATAGAAAATAATATTTTCTTCTTTCACGGAAAGCAATTTACTTGAAATAAACCTTAAACCGTCAAAAAATAGTCCGCGAAAATGTGAAAGGATATATTGTTTGTTTACATTTCACAAGATTGTAATCAGTGCGCATAATTATCTAGCCGTCCGCGCGACGTCGAAGCGAGCGAAATTTCGATATAAAGTTTACTTTTATACACATCGAATTCGATGAATCGGATAAACGATTCTGAACCGAGATACAACAACAGAAAATTATCACGAACCCAGCGAAATGTATTTGTATAACCTGTTGTGACGCCTCAAAGCCAGCGGTGAAGTTTGCTCTGTGACGAAGCTTGACTTTCAAATTGCATAACTTACCGTTGTGACGCCTCAAAGCAAAATTTTGTGAGAATAAACAGGTAAGCTTGCTTTGCCGCCGAGCCACTTGAGTGAAACTTGTTCAATTTGACTAGCGAGCCGCCGAGCCACGAGTAAAACGTGTCTATTTGACTGCGAGCCGCCGAGCCACTTGAATGAATAATTGTGGAAAAATGGCCTTGTATTCTATAGTTTAGCCGAAAGGGTTGAAAGTAATTAGGACACTAATTAATTAAGTTGAAATCACCGCATAACGTTAGAATTCACGTCAGTTGTTCTGACACAAAGTTTACAGGATCGGTTTGTGTAACACTTATCTGTTCGCCACAAGCGCAAAATCAAAACATTAGTGACCCTCGTATGAGAAAAGTTTGTAATACACAAATAATAACAAAATGCGAACAACTCTTCGTGCTACCAGTTCCCAGTTCCCAGTTCCCAGTTCCCAGTTCCCAGTTCCCAGTTCCCAGTTCCCAGTTCCCAGTTCCCAGTTCCCAGTTCCCAGTCCCAGTTCCCAGTTCCCAGTTCCCAGTTCCCAGTTCTGTTCCAGTTCCCAGTTACCAGTTACCAGTTCCGCATGTTCCACAGTTACCAGTTCCCAGTTCCCATGCCGACCAGTTTCCCAGTTACCAGCATATTAGACCCCGCCGTGATCTACATTGTCACTGAAAAAAACGCAAGGGTCACTGACCATTTAGTTTTATTGTCAGCAGCCACCAAGCCAACAGAGCATATTTGTCCTGTTTCTTACTCGGCATGGTACACTCGATGCATGATGTGGGCCGAATGTTGGTGATAAGACTTATAAGACATTATTCACTCGAAACGTCAGCTTCTAGAAATTCGCTAGTCGCGTTAATTTACCTTTAATCAACTCCGAGTTGATAATCAACATTCATGCTATCCATTAGATAGATGATGTATCCTGTGGATAGCGTTATCCATCCACTTTGAAACAACCGAGCCCAGGAGTATAAATGGGTACCAGCGAACTGTTAGGAAAACCTGATAAAAAATGCTGGGGGTGATCTGCAATGGACTAGCATCCCATCCAGGGGAGTAGTGAAACTCCTAGTCAACTTCATGCTACAGAACATGGATACAACAACTGTACATGTAAACTCCAGCAGCTGTGTGGTTCAGTTTGGCCTTACCTTGTTTATGTCTTTCTTCAGTTGGCAGGGTTATTTTTGAGTTGTTTGCTGATATCTGTCCTAAGACTTGTGACAACTTTAGAGCTCTTTGTACAGGTGAGGAGAAATATGTGATTATGAATTATTGCACAATATTAACCCTTTCACTCCCAAGAGTGCTAAGTTCAAACAATCGTGAATTTCATCTTGCAAAATTGTCAAAAGCAAACAAAAAAGCAAACTCGATAGCTTTCATTTGATATGGTCACACACTAGGGTTTCATCCAATCCATAGACCCAAAAGTCACCATGGTTGGTATGATGCCCTCGACCTTTCAATTATTGTAACTTGGGGGATACAGTGCAGCTTGGGTTGATGGATTTCTTCGTTTCTTTTTTCTTGTATACAGTATAACAAAAGTTAACACACATGTTTCCCTTGAACATTTTTTGCTTGTTTATTTATTTGCCAAACACACAAAAATAGAAAAAATTACAATAATAATAATAAAAAAAAACAAATACAGGAAGTGTTGAGGGGGCCTATGAAGAAACCATAAGGCTTACAATATTAGGCCACTTCATTACAATACTTATTAACCCATTGACTACTAGAGATTTAGCGCGCGGCCACCCTGAATTCCCTGGAGCTTTTTTCGGGATTTGAGCAAAATGTGCGAGCTGAAAAAATAAACCATATGCCGCAGTAAATACACAGAAATAATTAGCTTCTTTAGTACACTTTTATTCCAACTAGACAAGTTGAAAGACCAATTTATAACTACAAAAGGCCATGGCCTTTATAAATTGATCTCATTACAAAACTTGAAAACATCGATAACATTTTCTTCACTACCGCACGCCATTTTTAGAAAACTCGCGAAAGCACAGAGACTTGTTCCAAAGTAAAAAACATCTCAAAATATTCAGGTAAAAAGTCTCTTTTATGTTGGTCAACTTATACTTTCATTAATTCAACGGCATAGTATTAACAGAAAGGTAATATCTTGGCGCGAAAAAGCGGTAATTTGAACGATAAAATTAAGCTTACTGATTGCAAAACCATGGCGTAATTGCTTTCGAAACTAAAATTTCTATGGCTAAATAATTTCAGTCTAAACACTTACATGTAGAATTTCTCCCTTTTTCTCGTTTGTATTATTAATAAAACCATTCAGAATTATTTTCTGTAATACTGTGTTCATTTCTCGAATATAAAATTTAGAACAAAGCGAATAAAAGCTAATAAAGTAAATAAGGCGAAGGAAACTCGACCGTAAATATGACGGCAGAACAAATATCACCGCGTGCAATATTTGTTGTTCTTTGAAAACCTAAAATTCCCAGTTAAAGGTGAAACAAATGAAAAAACTTGAAAGAAACTTTGTTTGAGATTAATTACTTTCATTCAAACTGGAGCCAAGAAATGTGTTCAAAAGCATAAAAATATTTTAATTTCCAAAACATGAAATCTGGATGGCCGGGCACCGTGTTCAATTCGATGTCAATTTCGTTTTACGCAAAAAGCGAGAGTTTTGATTTTCGGGCAATGGGTTTTGCAGTTATTTGATCAAATGATGGCTTTAAAAATCCTTCACTAATTCCATCCACATTCAAAGCAATGATATACCATTTCGCTTTCAGAAGTCTTGAGAACATCCGATAAGTCTGTGAATTGTATTTTGAAGCGGCGCGGGCGGTCGATTCTTCTCAGTTCGAAGGAGAGTATAAATTCTTCTCACAAGGTTTGTTCACTCTGTTCTTGGTGATCACCCATTTTGAGGCCGCTTAGAAATTCATGGTGGTTCTCCTTTTCATTTTCAGCTTCAAAGTGGTTAATTTCCATATTTAAGAATGAAACAAGGCCTTGAAAGTTCGCAAGTTCGTGCCGTTACTCGCCATACTTTCTTGTTCAATTTGATCCGTGTTAAGATCAAGACAAAAAACCTTCTTTCTAGAGCCCTAGAGTTCTCTAAAAATATGTGCAAAAGGTGGATTCTGATTGGTTTAAATTTGTCCTCTAAAACAGTAGAACAATAGGGAAACCAAAAACTCTTCAGGGAGGAGGGAAATTGCATTTGTAAACACGTGTTTTTTTCTGGCCGGTTGTGGCGCCGGGACAGGTAATTCGGAGGTCGTTGCGCCTGACCGTATTTGGCCGGTACAGGTGTCAATGGGTTAAGACATTGAATTAATTAACAGACGTTATGTTGGTCTATTCGTTAAGACAAAATAGCTGAAAACAAAACTGTTTCCCTTCTGTTAGCTTCAGAGTTTCATTACTTCTTTCTTGTATCTTATGTCTTATGTTATGTTAAATCCGTATTTTAGTCTTATTTCATTCCCCCAGAAGCATTGTTATGCTTTAATCTATTATTGTGTCAAAATAAAGGTTTGTTTGTTTTAATAGGAGAAAGGGCTTAAGTAAGGCTTCAGGGAAGGCACTGCATTATAAAGGATCACCATTTCATCGTGTTATCAAGGATTTCATGATTCAGGAGGCGATTTCACCAAAGGTGTGGGCCTAATTCTGATTGGTCTAAAGTACACGACGTATTATTTTTTTTCTATTTCCGTATTCGCTCTGTTCAACCAGTCAATACGGTCTCTTATTATATGGCTTGCTCTTTGAGCGGGCAAGATGAAGCAAATCCTGTGCTGTGATTGGCTACCCGCTCAGTCAAGATGGAGCCATCTTGACTGCTCGGGATTGCCCGCGTATGTTCCCGCAAGAATACTATTTTCCCACGTCCTTCTAGTCATATAATAAATCCTCGTTCTTTTTTTGCTTGTTTTATGGACCTCGACTTTGTCTCGGTCCATAAACACGCAAAAAACAGAACTTGGCCATATCCCGCCATCTTGACCTCACGCTTGGCCAATAACCATATATATTTTGCACGTTCTCTGTTTGTCCTATATGGTGAAATGACATAATAGTAGAAAAATAAAGGATTGTTTTTAATGTTCATTTACAGGTAATGGGACAGGAGGTGAATCTATTTATGGAGGAAACATTTAATGGTCAGTTGAAATATTTCATTCATGTAACTACATGTAACTTTTAACAATATGAATATTATATTCATTTAGTTACTACGTTTAAAAATGCTGGACAAGTAAAAACTAAAACGTGAACATTGATTCCCTAAGGTGCTGTCTTAAATTGTCTTATTGTTTGAGTTTCTTAGGATAATAGTATTTAATTGAGGGTAATATAGGTTAGAGCTGAAATTTACATAATCAATGGATGGCTAAACAAACACTTTAGCGCGAATTGAGTCAGTTTGCACGTTCAGTTCTGGTTTGAGTTTGCGTATGAATAGCATCTCTTTAATGAGGCAATCAAATTGCTGGTGCATTTCACAAGCACGTGAAAACTGTTCTAAAAGACACTGTGGTGTCTGGCCATTGTGTTTTTGCTGGTAGTGTTTGTAAATGGAAGATGACTTTCTTTATGACCGTCCACGCACTCGTGCAGGTGCCTGTGTGTATAGCCCACATATCCTGCATCGCACAGGTTACATTTAAAACTTATAAACCAACAATGTGTAGTTTTATAAGTTTATACGTTAATAAATGTAACCTGTAACCTGTGCGATGCAGGATATGTGGGCTATACGCGCGGGCACCTGCACGCAGCACGTACCTTACCTTTAAACCTTCAAAACAAACACATTTTGATTTAATTGATGCGCTATGCTAATTTTAAAATCATTTCAGGGCTGCAAATAATTTTTTTTCTGAAAGGACATGTATCCGACTAAGTCACCATTTGGTCGGACAAAACAAAATGAGGTCGGACATCATATTACAGTACCACTTGATAAGCGAACCTGCTAATCTAATGCATGTCAACACAGAGTAAACTAGTTTGTGTTAGAAACAAAACGTTATAATGCGTTAGCGTTTGCGTTGGAAGGCACAAGATTGGTCCCGGACATCATGTCCAACCACAGTTTGGGTATTTCATGCGGACATTGAGCAAATTTGGTCAGCCATTGTCCAATGACGGCGACTGTTTATTTGCCCAGCCCTCCATTTTTCCTTTTTCACTGAATGTTAGAAATGACTTTCATTGTAGTGTATAATTTTCTGAATGTTTATTCTGACAGATGAATGCTTTCAACTAAAGCATGAGAAGCCATTGTTATTATCAATGGCCAATAGAGGGCCAAATACCAATGGATCACAGTTCTTTATGTAAGTAACTGATTTGTGCAATGCACATTTCAGTAGAAGATACAGTAATATAAAGATGCATGTATGTGCATGGGAAACAAAAAGAAAAAATATAATAATTAGATGGCTTAATGGGTAAATAAACTCTAATTTGAATCTGAGCCGGGAGCAATGCAATGCCAGTGAAGCGGTGAGATCATAAACCTTTTTGCACTATTTCAGGCCCAGAAAAATTAACATACGATCATGTATTTGTTAAGTAAACCCAAATTACTGAATGAAAACTGAGGGGCTATCAATATGCGATGGTGTTACTAACTAAGTATACATGCTCAAGCCTGGTCAGAGCCATTGCGTTATGTTCTTGGGCACTTTACTTTACTCTAACAGTGGCTCTCTTAGCCCTCTTTCAACAAAATTATCTTCAAATTGAAGGAAACCTCAAAATAATAGTTTTCTATTAAACTACATGTAAAGATAGAAAAACACCAAAGCGGTAATAATAAACCAAAATGGAGGATAGTTATAGTCTCCTACGCAGCCATTATTTGTGTCGTCACGCAACTCTTCTCCCCACTAACGGCTGCTCAAACCTGGACCACATTCCTTTCCTTTTGTTTTGACCGCAGTAACTTTGACACCTATCGGCAAAACGTGACTGTTACCGTTTGCCAAAAACCTGCTAAATCGATCCAATTCTTGAACTAGGATGTCTGTTATAATGAAGTTTTTTCGACATTATTTTTTTCATATCATACATTTTTCATCAGTAAAACCGTGTTTTATTTTGATGTCTGGTGTGCGTCAAATTCAAAAGGCGACATACTGGCGTGCGTTTGACGTTTCCGACGCTAAGGTCATGATAAGACACAATCTATGATTGGTGTATTTTGGCATGAGCGAGTTCCGAAAATGGCACTGCAACTGTGATTGGCTTAAATCTGCAAAGGAATGTGGTCCAAGTTTGAGCAGCCGTTAGTGGGGAGAAGCGTTGCGTGATGACACAAATAACGGCTGCGTGGGAGACTAGGATAGTTAAGGATGGAGAAGATTAAGACAGATTGAAACCAACAACTTGGAAAATTTACGCTGAATTTTTCAAGATACACAAACCGTGACGCAACTCCTTTAACATGTCAGTTCCCCCATCATTTCTTTCCCTTCATGTAAATGTTTCTTGTTTCACAGAACAACTCAGCCCACTCCGCATCTTGATGGGTAAGTGTTATTCTCAATTCTTCTAAGTACTGTATTTGTACATGTCCTGTGCCATGTTTTTGATGACTGAAATCACTGTGGAATTTACATGTGTAATCAGTGATTAGCGGTTTTCATGTAACATCGTCAAAATTCTAAAATCTTAACTGTTAATCATACAAAGCTACCGGGGGGGGGGGGGGGATGCGATGGACTGCGATGGACTAGCATCCCATCCAGACGGAGTAGCAATACTCCTAGTCGGCTTCATGCTAAGGAAACTAGGATAGGCTGCGGCAGTGTGGGCCAGTTTGGCCCGAGTGCTGCTTTCCCTTCTACAAGAAAATGTATTACTGTGACTTATTTGACTTCATGGTATGACACTGCTTGTTATCTCATAGGATCCATGTGATATTTGGTCATGTACTTCAAGGCCAGGAGGTGATATCAGAAATAGAGAATCAAAGAGTTGACGACAAAAGTCGACCCCAAGTAGATGTGAAAATTGGCAACTGCGGTGAGCTCATTCCAAAAGCCAAGGCTAAAGGTAGAATGTCCTCCCCAAAAGTATTTTGTAGCAAAATATTATTTGAATTCCAGTATGGTGCAACTGTAATTGAAGGGCTGAATGTAGAAAGGTTCTATCTGCATTTTTAGTATTATTATTTTTTAATTTTCATCTTTTTGAGACAGAAATGTTATTATACAGTAGATTGTCTACATGTAGTTGTTATGTCCTGATGGTAGAGTGGTTTTAGCATTTCTACTGTTGAAATCACTAAAAAAAAACCTGACATATTCATGCCAAGGACATAAAAACAAGATGATCTATACCATTTCTGTCCCAATAAACTCATTAATGCATTCTGCATTCATGAGTAAAAAGGTGAAAATTAAAAATAAAATTGCCTTAAGGTACCCGCCCAGGCAAATTTAGGTTTTTTTTCCTTTAAAATATTTCTTACCAAATGTCTCAAACTATTCAAGATACTTTACAGAATGAATCATCAATATATATAACACTTGAAAATTCACCTGTTTTTTTGTGCAGCAGACCCCCTACGGGGGTACTTGGATTAAATATTAACCTATGTCTGAGACAAAGATTTGCATTTTTTGTTAGAACTGACCCAAGAAACCAAAATATGAAAACAGAAATGCTGAAATATAAATAAAAGGAATAAATCTGTGGTTGGGTTTCAGTGAAATGTTCAAAAATCTGAAGTTATTACAGCAAGCCTGAAAGTGAACTTTGCACACCAAGAAAATGGTATATATTTACTTTCCCCGGCCACTTAACCACAGATTTGTTCGATAGATACTTGTGAAACATCCTGCCAGGTTTTGTAGAAAAAATCCCTTTGGTTGTTTCAAAAAACGACATTTTGTAGTTGTAAATCCTTCATGTAAGCACTACCACTTGAATTGAAGGTTCCAATATTAAGAAATCCAAGCAAATTTGGCAAAAGGATCTAAGCCATTGTCTTGTGCTGCCATTTTGAATCAATTTCCGCTGTTCAACTGCTTTGTGGACGCGATTTTGACTCGTTTTACACCAACCCATCCCTACTGAGTCTCGTTTTGTTTACCCGTTGCTAGGTGGATCAGCTTTCTTCCATTCACAGCATGTGCTAAATTTGGTAGCATGTCGGGGTTAAAAATCCACATGCATGTTTCAGAAATGAATTGTTTTGCTCTAACATCTTCTAGTTCTTCATTATTTAGAAGGTTTGATGTTCAGAAGAGCCTGGTAAACGTTGATTTTTTCTAAGAAGAGTATCTCTGCAGGAGCTCCCGTGGTGTGGCGTTTGACCTCAGTTAAATTTGATCCCTTTGAATATGATGTCTGTTATTACTTTAGTCAGTGTTTAGTTGGTTTTCACGCTTTATTACAGCTACCCAGTGGCACATAAAAGCTTGCTTTCACTCAGTTCTATTTTGCGAAAGGTTTAGCCTACCTAATTTGACCGGCTTGTGGACAAATGGATAAGTTTGCTGCTGCCGTGAAAGATGTTGCTGGTATGTTCTCTTGCGATTTTTGTCATGCTGCGCCGTGTTGTCAACTATTGCAAGATGCAAAGTTAGTCCTTTCTTTTTTGGTCGCTCCTAAACCAAACTTTTATCGTGGAATGCGTCTATGGACTGTTTTCTTCCATGTGTTTCTCTTAATTGCTTTAGTTTTACCGGGACTGCTAAGATTCCATGATCGTCAGGCAATGGACCTTGCCACCTACAGGCACTTTTCTTAGTAACGGAAGTGAAACACACAGCTCAATTTTGAGAAATTAGGTGTAATTTACTTCATGTATACAAATTTTGAGCGCTTTTAAAAATTCAAAGTTTTTGCCTGGGCGGGTACCTTAAAGGGAATCTCGGCTAAAAAACAGTTTTAGCTCCAACGTATACATAATGGTTCTCTTTAACTAGTCTTGGAGTTTTAAGTCAATATTTCCGTAACTGGTTCAAATGCGAAGTGTTCGGTTTTCCGTTTAAATATCCCGCGCGCCACCATGTTTCATTATGGTAATTTTATGACATCATTGTGTTGTCGGAGACTTTAATTTGGAGTCTACGGAAGAAGATTTCGCGGTTATTGAGCCAGAATACGCATTAAATGCACGTACATATCTCTAATTTCACACAAAGCTGACTTAAGCTAACGTATTGAAAACTAAAAGTGAATAAAATGGCACGGCCTGTGAAACCTGTGAAAAAAATGTCTACGTAGGATCTGTGTAAGATTTAATCAGCCAAAAATAGAAATACAAATAAAGTAAGCAAGGCTGATACTAAATAGAACACTTAACGCGACAACGACATGATAGAGTCCAAACTGAAAGCCAAAATGCAACGCACGACAACGCAATGACGTCATAATCTCCCATCAAACTTTGCGAAAAACAAACATGGCGGCGCGCGGGAAATTTGAAAGTAGATAAATTAGAAACAAATCGCCTAGTATTCAAACCAGTTAAAGAATTATCGACTTCAAACCCCTAAACCAGTTTTACACAAACACCAACTTATGATCTGGAGCAAAACTGTTTTTCAGCCGAGATTCCCTTTAAAATCCAGATCGGACCTTACAACTCTCTGCACTCAACCTTTCAATTGAGAGTAATAAGGTCAACATTGTTTGTAAACTGTAGTTACAATTCTTACCCCATGTTACGTAAATAAAATACAAGACAGTATGTTCACTGAAGTTGTATCATTGACCTTTGACCTTTGAATTCCTAGGGGTGATAAACTTCTATGGCCATAGATTTAGCTGATCTTTGCTTCAACAGATATCATACTACAGTGTACAAAGCACATACACTGTACATGTATAATAAACAAGAATTTACTGGATCACGAGGATCATAGCAAGAATGATCAAGGCCAAAGTTTGTGTTATCTGACAATGGTTGAGGCTGCAGTTAAGATCAGATATCACCAACCATCTATATTTAAAAAAATATTGTCAAATTAATTTTTTCTTGCACTATACATTCAGTATTTTGGCCACGTTGCATTCTTCTCAGTCAAGTAGCTGTACAACAAGAGGCCAGCATAAATGACTGTGAGCTGTCAATAACCAATAACTTTGTTCTTCATTGTGTAACAATACACTATTTATTTTCATGAAAAAAACGTATTAAAGATATATATCTGATAATCACTACGTACTCTACAAGCTTTAAACAGGCTAGGCTGTTGAATTTCGGTGATTCTAGTACAAACAGCCATTTTCAGAAAAGTTGTCCTACTAAAAGCATATACTTTATTATAGGAAATTAACGCTCCATGAAATTAACGCAAATTTTTACTAAAAGATTTGCGCTAATTTAAGTTGTGTTAATTTTTATGAGCATTAATTTCCGCGACCTTAATTTTCATTATTATAACCCTAAATTCTGGATCCTGTACAGACATATTCGATACCTAGGAAACAATAGCTTTCTCTGTTCTCCACTGTATTTCAATCTTTTACAATGTAAAATGTCCAGTTGACCTCGCTTTCAGAAGAGCAGTTCTCGACATCTGAGTGCTTGGTGTATTTCGGCCAAAATATTGTTGATTCTTTGTGTTAATCGCGTTAATTTCCTTCATTTTGAAATTTTACCTCCTCTTTTGCGTTAATTTCCTTTATTCGAAAGTAATTTCCCCTCCAATTCACGTTAATTTAAGTCGTATTAATTTCAAATACGTTAATTAACACAAGCGTTAATTTCATATAATAAGGTACATATATGTGACAATGCTGAAAGGTATTATGGGTAGTGGTTGTTCACCATTGCTTGATTGAAGTTTGTGGTGTTTCAGCGCAATGACAGGAGAAACCATAGCCTGATTCTCAGATGGTCCAAGTTGCTTGCTCTCACTCCCTTTGAGTCAGGCGAGAGAAACTACGAATACATGTTTGCATGTACTAAAATAATACAACAAAAGTAGGTTTGAGACAAACAGGTATGTGTATACTGTAAAGGGCATTTATTAAAATGTATTAGTTATATCCCATACTACCTTTCAGCATTGTTATGTACTCTAAAGGGGGTCCAGACAGGTCCTCCTCAACTACAGATTCAGACATTATTTTGTGGCTCAAAAATTCTGCACGTCGTGACCTGCTGACATGCCAAGAGATATGAGTATGAACACCTAATGATAAAAAAATGTACATTGCGCGTGCGTAACTAGTGCCAGTCCCAAACTGCACGTGCAAATTT
>MU825912.1:219157-275262 GCA_029204205.1 Desmophyllum pertusum
AAAAGCAACCTCGTTCCCAGGATCTATTCCGCTTTCAAGATGGCGGCTGGTGCGCGGAGAAGAACCTGGGACACGCTGGTGAAAATACTCCAGGAATCGTGGAGTATTTTGTCACGTGACCACAAATGGCCGATCGATCGTCTTCGCTGCCCCCCCCCCCCCCAATTTTGACTAACAGTTCTAGGATCAAATATCATCATATTTTTTATATTTTTTTGACCTCCTCCGCGAATCCCGCGTCCCCGCCGTCCCCGAATCTCGCGTCCCCGCGTGGTGGCGTCTGTCTCGCGCGTCCCCGCGTCCCCATCCCCAAGTCCCGCCCCCATTTTTGGTGACTAGCCATTACAGTGCGTAAGTCTTAGACCTGCTTTTAGACTTAGTGCACGAGAAGTTTATTAGAGATCGCGAATATTTTTTGGAAAGGTACGCAACATGAATGTTCATAGCTACCTATACAGAGTTCAAGTTAATCATAGAAAAGATGTTTAATAAAGCCTAGGTTTTCTACTAGCGACGCAAGCACAAGTCGCAAGCAACATACGGCAAGGACGCAGAAGTGTGTTGATTTTTTTGTCTTAAACAAAAGGCATCTGATGATTCAACGCGTTACTTGCGTTCTGCATATGTTGCTTGCGCTTGTGCTTGCATCGCTGGTGAAAACCAGGGCTTCACTTATGGCTACTGCGATGTACAGAGCTTTTGTTTTTTACATTTTAGGCTGTTTTCATTCACGGAGAGTGTCAAAATTCTGTTGAGCTGTTATTTCTGTTTCTGATCGCTGACTTCTGTTACGTAGACTTATGCACGAGAAAGTTTATTAGAGATTGTGAATATTGTTGGAAAGGTAAACCGCAACATGAAAAAAAAAAAAATTTTTTTTTTTTTATTCACGTAAATTTTTTTCTGTTATTTTTTAGTTACTTGCCAATCAGAATACCTGATGGGTTGTTCTGCGCATACGTGGAGAGGTACCATTGCAGAAATGAAAGAAAAATTTATGGTTCCCTTCTTTGCGGGTCGATTTCCTCACAAACATGAGTTCTTTCTCTCGGTCCCCCGAAGGGTATACGATCATGCTGGCCTCGCGAACATATTGTAACATGATACTTTTGTTTTTCTTCCAAACCCATAGTTTCATCTTCAGATTGAGTCAACATCATAATTTATCCCATCCTTATTTCATAAGCTATTTTTGCATTCACTTTAATTATTGCCGACTTTCACTCCCGTTCATTTATTCAGTTCTTGTTATAGTCCCTATCACGATCCGTGCAAATTGGAAAGAAGGATAAAATAGATTTAATTTGGAAATAAACAACATGAATTTTATCATATACTTGCATGGGATGGTACAAATTTCAAAACATACCGTTTTGAATACCCGTCGTTTTTTCGTGTGCGTGAATGAAAACGGAGGACCCTTTGAAAACGCTGATGCTGTTTCGATCGTTTTATATTTAGTGTGGACCATAAAAATAATGATAAAAACTAACTCCCGCACGCCTTGCTGTGCCTATGTTTTCGTGCAAGATGGCGGAAATGAACTACACTCGCAAACATTAGTGGGAAATATTATGATAAGAAGGGAGGGGAGGGGAAGGCGAGGGAAAAATTAAAAAATAGGTCCACAAGGCGAACTTGTGCTTCCTCGTTGCTAGATAAGCTATGAAGTTCATTTTGCGTACCTTTCCAAAAAATATTCGCGATCTCTAATAACTTCTCGTGCACAAGTCTAAGCTACGCATTGTAACAAAAACAGCGATCAGAACAGAAATACCAGCTCAAGAATTTGTTAGTGAAAACAGCAAAATGTAAACAAAGCGGAAATTTGTGCAAAAGACTTGCTACCTATACAGAGTTCAAGTTAATCATAGAAAGGTGTGCAATCACTATGCTACTGCGATGTACAGACTTTGTTTTTTACATTTTGCTGTTTTCACAGAAAGTGTGAAAATGTAATATGTAATGTTTTTTTATCTTCTGAAACCCATGAAACATGATACTTTTGTTTATCTTCCAAACCCATGTAATATGAAACTTTTGTTTATCTTCTGAAACCTATGTAAAATGATGCTTTTATGTTCTGAAACCCATGTAACATCATAGTTTCATCTAGTCAGATTGAGTCAACATGATAATTTATCCCATCTTTATTTCATAAGCTATTTTTGCGTTCACTTTAAATATTGTCGACTTTCACTCCCGTTCATTTATTTTCTTGTTATAGCCCTATCACGATCCATGCAAATGGAGAAAGAAGGATAAAATACATTTAATTTGGGATAAACAGCATGAATTTTATGATATACTTGCATGGGATGGTACAAATTTCAAAACATACCGTTTTGAATACCCGTCGTTTTTCGTGTGCATGAATGAAAAAGGAGACCTTTGAAAACGCTGATGCCGTTTCGATCGTTTTAGTATGGACCATAAAACATTCTCGTCCCCAGAGGCCACGATCCTTTTGGTCAGCACCAAGAATCGAGACCTCTGGCCGGTTACAAAACCGGAAGTCCGCGAATCTCGGACTAATCGTCAAATCTGACAAATCTGATTGGCTGAGAATACAGAACGAGTACTCTGAGCATGCTCAACAAATTGGGACCGGGCAGAGGTCTCGATTCTTCGTGCTGACCAAGAGGATCGTGGCCTCTGGGGACGAGAATGGCCATAAAAATAATGATAAAAATAACTCCGCATGCCTTGCGTGCCTATGTTTATAAATCTGCGGGTCTCAGCAAGTTTCTGGGGGGGGGGGGGGGGGGGGGGGTTTCCGCGAGTCTCAGTAAGTTTCTGTTTTTCTTAGAAAGTACATGGAAAATAAATGTATTTCACTCAAAACAAACTGGATAATATTCCTAAAATGTCATTTAGGCAAACGATCACCCTGGCGAAATGTAAACATGCTTGATAAAACAATTTGATCTAATGGCGCTCCTAGTGTATGAGACAAACGTACGCAACTCACAGACGCAACAGACAACAAGTTTCTGTTTTCTTTTACGCAAAAGAAATGTATTTCACACAAAACAAACAGGACAATATTCATGACCCTGGCGAAATTTAACGTAACTTGATAAAACAATTCGATCTATTAAATGGCGCTCCTAGTGTATGTGATGTACGCAACACACAGACGATCTCTTCAAGTCACGATTCGACGTGAACCCATGACGTAATCGTCCAAATATAAATCTGCGCGTCTCAGCAAGTTTCTGTTTTTATAAATCTGCGAGTCTGGGCAAGTTTCTGTTTTCCTTTACGGAAAAGAAATGTATTTCACACAAAACAAACAGCAGAATATTCATAAAATGACATTTAGGCAAACGAACGTAGCTTGAGATAAAATTTGATCTAATGGCGCTCCCAGTGTGTCCACCCAGTATAGCCTCCTACGCAGACATTCTTTGGGCTCGTCACGCACTCCTTCCCCATGAACGGTGGGGGAGGAAAGATTGCGTGACGAGCCCAAAGAGCGTCTGCGTTGGAGGCTACACCCAGTAGTGAGCATAATGATTTAATATTTTGACGAGTCAAACTCAACGACGTTGCGAAATCTGTATGGTCCTGGCGAAATGTAACACCAAAAGAATATTTGATTTACCTGCCGCTCCGAAGTGTTTACGTGGTCCTATATAAACTAATTAACAATTAGATTATGAGCTCGAGATTTCTATGATGTGATAGTTGATTCGGCCTACGGCCTCATCAACTATCACATCATAGAAATTGAGAGCAAATAATCTAATTGTTTTAGTAAAAATCATAACAATTGTCTAGTATTAACTCTAAATCTTCTTCCGAAACTTCGTTACTTCGGAAAACGAGAAGTCGAGAGAAGAAACCGCAATTTTGTACACGACCTCCAGCCACTGCACACTAATGGCTGATAGTGTAGAGTAGCTCAGCCAATCAGATTGTCTCATTTGCATTAGTGTACAGTAGAGTTTTACTAATATTTATTTGGGCCAGTCCAACTTTCACATAGGCTCGATTTCCGCCGCTCTGTCAAGTCCGGCTTCGTTCCTCCCCGAGAAAAACTTTCACAAGGCGAATATATATTAAGAATCTCCCCTAGCTCTCCTCCTAGCGCTTTGGCGGAGTGGGGGTACGGGGTGAATCACCTAGAAGAAAAAAAACTGAACCTAAAGTCGGCCCTAGGCCGCCAAGTTAAAAAAAAAGTGAAGCTAAAACACTAACCGGGCTGGGCCTAGTTAACCAGTGACTCGCAGGACCTCACGAAGCTGGGATGGAGATTAATTATGTTTGGGGTGTGAGGGTGCTTTACATCTGCATGTACGCCTTTCCTGTTCACGATCTTGTTTTCGACTGTTCGACGAAGGAGGAAAATCGACGACCGCCGTGTTTTTGCTATCATCTAAAACCGGACTTCTTTAAGCCTGTTTTGTTTTTGCTCCCAAAATTTTCCGCACTAACGTTTGGATCCGTGCAAGTTTTACACCTGTTCATCCTGTCCCGGTACTGCCACAGGGAGCAGAGGAGCCAAATTTGACCTTTGCAAGTTTCGATCTACTGTATATGCTTTATACGTGACCTTTATATCTTTATACACGGTGTATTGCGTTACTGTGTTATTCTATCTTTTCGTCCCAGCGTCTATTCCTGAGGGTAGCCGCAGACTGCTGACTGTGGGCGCCACAAGATCGTTACGCGCCTCGCTACGCTTTCCAGTCGTCTCCTTCGGGCAACGACCGGAAAGCGACCGATTACCCACTGGGACGAAAAAGCGAAAACAACAAGATCGAATAACGCAGTAACGCAATACACCGCGTATAAAGCAAATAGATCGAAACTCGAAAAAGCCAAATTTGGCTCTTCTGCTCCCTGTGGTATTGTATTTTAATTTGTTCACACTGTGGTGGCCCAAGTTAAAAATAAGAACAGGGCGTCGAAACGCGCTTACATTTGTTTCGGCCACTTCGTGATGCGGAGTGGGCCTGGGTCTAGTCGGCTCTTCCCGTGTTTTGGAGAGAAATATGGAGGAACTAATTTGAGCGTAAGCCCGAATTTACTGTTTTGTAAAATTAAATGTAGGTAACATAGTAGCGATCGGATTAAAAGTAATCAAACAGTGGTAATCATAAAGGATTGTCTCTTATGTGGATAATTATCGTCTTGGAATCGTTTGTATTTTCTCGACCACAAAAATGGCACAAAAAGAAATTGTAGTGACGGTCCGCAAATTGCTTCTCAGCGAAAATGAAAATCCAATGGTTTCCAAAAGCTAGTTTTTAAATTTTAAACATGCAGTTTTGCTTATTATCTTCCTCGTTATAAATTTATAGAATGACACAACGTATCATTCGATATTTATAAATTGGCACAACATATTTTTGTATTTCTGTTTTACAATTTGAATGAAATGTACAATATTTAAATCGAGCAGTCGTTTATTGATGCTACATGTCGATAGAGCGAACGATACAACAGCATTAAACTAAGGCATCGCAGATCTGAAAAACCTAAGTACAGTCTAAACTTTCGTAACAAAACAAACTAAAATGAAGTAGACAGAGATGCCTTCGAATGGTTCTTGAATAATTTACAAACTCTTAACATGTAGATAGTCTTAATAATCCCAGAGGATTATTAGGAGCGGTCAACTCGTTTATTGATGCCCGCGTTCGAAAATAAAGCCGAAGAAAGCAGCGAACTAAGCAAGCAGGCTTCTAGCTAGATACGGAAAGTATAGATTCAACCATATTAACGTAACCATTTGTCTTCCACCTGCTTCTTCTGCTTCTGTCTTCCACGATCACTAACACCGGAATTAGCGGCAGCAGAAGTGCCGCCAGTTGAGAAACTATGTAAACTAAACAATTTTTAGGATACCCTAAATCAGCGAATTGTTGTAGAATTATTTCCCAAGGTTCAGTTCTCTTCGACAAACGTACGCCATTTTGGAAAACGAGATTCTGGAAAACCCGCCAAATTTAAAACTGGTACCCAGGCTTTTGCATCATGGAGTGTCCGCTCCGACCAACGCGTTTCTACGAACTCTCTCTCTCTTTTCGCCTTGGATAAGAGTCACGATATAAGCGGTATTGTGTTACAACGGCTCGATTTATAAGGGTTTGTTTGGGAATGCAACGGTTTTGTTTCAGACGATATAAATTCGAATGTTCTGTGAATAAAATCGACTTAACCCATTGCTGTGTTGTATTCTTTTCTCATGCTGGTTTGAAGCGATTTCGGCGAGTTATCGTTTTGCGATGTCTCAAATAATCAGTATATACCAGAGGGCTTACCAGAGGGTTTTTTCCTCAGAAAGGCTAAGTCTCCAGCCGGAGGATCGCGGGCGCACCGAAACACCCACGGCTGGAGACTGAGCCTGAACAATCTCGTACCCCACACAGCGGTCAAACGTACTGCGCGCGCGCAGTTCCCGCCAAAACTTTGCAGTCAAATGTCTTAAAATTGCGAAGTCGTCCGCTTTAAAGCTCAAGCTTAAGAAATTTACTGAAAACTTAAGCTTTATACTCGGGGTGTGGCATAGATAATGTAATAATTGTTATCCAAAAAGTGTCTCAGCCCGTATTTTGGTTTACCACTGCATGTTCTATAACGTTTCCTTACAAACTTCGCGGCCATTACACTTCAAACTCATGGAAAAGTCAAGGCCGCGGAAACCGGAAGTGGTGCGCAATTTTTGCGTTTGACCGCTGTGTGGGGCCCCATCCACACGTATCCGTTTTCGTTTGAAAACGCAAACGTTTCCTTCCGTTTTCGCCCCCCGTCCACACGTATCCGATGAAAACGGTCACCGAAAACGGAAACTTTTGAAAACGGCGTTTTCGTGTTCTCGTGTGGACACCTGAAAACGGAACTTTTCGAAAACAATGACGTCAAGAGGTCGAGTTCAATTCACTGCGCATGCGTTTGTGCTGACCAAAAGGATCGCGGCCTCTCTTTTTCAACATTTTTGAATGCTTTTATCCAAAGACTACATGTAGCAAAACTGAAAGCGATAAAAAGCCATAAACAACTCGCAGGCTCGGCTAAACTCAGTGGCGCGCATGCCCTTTAGAGGCATTTGAAGCGTTTTTCAATCGTTTTTGCGTATACGTGTGGACGGGAAAAAACGATTCGAAAATGCTACGTGTGGACGGAGAAATTTTTAAAAACGGAAAGAAAGTTTTGCGTTTTCAACCGAAATCGGATACGTGTGGACGGGGCCTAAGAGAACGCTGATGCCACGAAAGCGAATGACGACGGAATAGCGAACTGCAGTACATTCCCGCTATCTCAAGGGGATCGAGATAGTGAGGGTGGTGTCAAATGTCATAATTTCAACAAAAACTGAACAAGTAGACAATCATCGACCTGTCGGTGCTTGCAGAGTCTGCTCCATAGGTCTCTTTTCTGTCTTTATACAATATTAGCAACAAATACGGTTGGTTAGTGTTTCTTTTTTCTCATTCAACGAACAATACATGCTTTATTGTAATGAAAAAAACACAGCGTATTTTATACAAAGTCCAGTATAGGTCTAACTGTAACAATTTTTATCCTACTACGTGTGTTTTTACAACCATAGTTAATAGAGGGAAATAGTTATGAAGCCCGGCAAACTTCAAGGAGAAAACAAAGAGGCCAATATTTATGTTGGAAGGTCCATGACCGTGCACATCTTTTGTTATGCGCTCATACACTATGCATGAATTACGCAATCACAACGTTTCTATTGGTTAGTTGCTTGAACACACGTAACCACCTATTGTATTTTGTCAGGTTTTGTGCACGGTCAACCCCCAAAATAGCGAACAAAAACATATAACAAAGAACTTTTCCGGGCTTCATAACCATTTCCCTCTATTGACTATGGAACAACGAATACTGAATATTGAACCTACAGTTTGTCAAAATAAAGATTGGAAAAAACGAATTTTAAGGTTCTACTGCAGGCATGGTGCTGTGAATTAGTTGAAAACTGTTCTCTATAGGAGAAGAGAGTCGAGGTGTGCATAACCGCAACTCCTCAGCATGGTTGTCGATAAACTGTACGATGAAAGAACGTCTATCGCACTTCGGACTTTGCAGTTCGAGATGAGGGGTGTTAATTTAGGTCACGGGAAGTCACACTTTGTTCGAGATGGCGGGAGATTCGAGATAACCGAGTTCGAGATAGGCAATAGTAAATGACTGAAAACAGTACGCAAAACCAAGGGGAACGGTTTGCAGTTCGAGATAGCGGGTATACAACAGTGGCGGATTCGACCGTACGTAGAAAATTCGCCCAAGCAGCTTCCACTGGAAGGAGCCTCCCAGAAGCGATGTAATAAAAACACAGGAAAAGACAACATGTAGGTTTTAACACTTTAATTCACATTATTTTCTATCGAATTTCAGCTCCATACAAACTCTTATACTGCGCTTTGACCTGTGATACGAACACCGTGGGACAGTCGACAAGACTAACACTATGTCTAAACCTACTACAGTTTACCACAGGGAGCCCAGACAACTGTTGACTGTGTGCTATTTTGCATTTTTACAGTCGAACCCCGATTAATCGGCCACCCGGGGAAATGGCTGCTTAATAGGGGTTGGCCGCTTAATCGGGGTTTTATTTACAGTATTATACTGATATTGGGCCTTTGATAGCTGGTCGCTTAATCGGGGTTGGCCGCTTAATAAGTGGCCGCTTAATAGGGGTTCGACTGTATAGTGAATGTATGGATTTAATGAATGGTTCGTAGAATTGTGAATTGTCAAGAAAACTATGAACAAATACCTGCTGAATAAACGTACATTTACCTAACCTGTTGTGTACTGTCGTTTTTGTGGCTCAAAACGGCGAATTTGTGATCTAATTACATAAAAAGGGCGGTAAATTCCAACAGTGCCAAATTCGAGACGATTTTCGCCCAGAAACTTCCAGGCCAAGCACCAGAAAAGAGGAAAGATTCAGGGATGTGCTCTTATCATTCAATCAAAATTTCGTCCAAACGGCTCAGAGCTAGCCCTGAACAAAAACGAGTAAAGCAAATTTCGAAGCGGTCAGAAAGCTTAGCCACGAATCCGTGTACGCGCGTGTGCCAAGGGAAAAAATCCGTCCCTTGGAGAGGGAGGCTTAGGTAAATTGACAACAGTGAAATCACTGTCATAGACCTGAATCCTCCCCAATCATCTCTCTTGTCTCCTATTAATATTAACGAGAGAAGCGCGGCCGAGGGGAGCGCAAGGGGTGATGGGAAGGAGGAAAGTCGGGAGTCAGCGGCCTCAGCGGCATCCCCCAGTCCCCAAGAGGCTCGTATTTCTAAGACTGAGAGACGGCTGGGGACGAGTCAGGTCATAGACTACTCATCACTAGCCTCGGGTGATGTAAGGGACTGTGCAATAATTACCAGGGGGGGAGGGGGGGTTGAAAACCAGACCGGGGGGGGGGGGGGGCATAAAGTAAAATCAAAGCAAGGATAGGGTAAAAGGTAAGGTAAGTCACTCAAGAGAGGCGGGGGCTTAACATTTTATTTCAAGTACATATTAGCTCATATTACATTGGCGCAACCATACCTATTTATAAGGTGGGGACCGAAATTTTTCTGAAAATAACACACATACTCTTTTCCTTCTGCTATGGCTCTGTTGCACATTGCTACGGAGCTGATGTTTGTTCAACAATTTAACATGTAGTAGGAGCTCTTCTTTCTGTAATAAGATTTTAATCCACAGGTGCGTGTAGAGAAAATGCAGGGTACTTGTATAAAGTGTGTGTATACTGTGAGGGGGGGGGGGGGGGTCGTACATAATTCCTGACTGATTAGAGGGGGGGGGGGGGCAATAACTAAAATCACTCCTTTAGGAGGGGGGTATTACCTAATATTTTCCTAATGAAGCCATTTTTCCAACCCCCCCTCCTGACAATTATTGCACAGTCCCTAAATGGTGCGACGCAACCCGGGGACCTTTACGCAATGAATCTACGCAGGCTATTATTTAACCTATTCAGAGTGTCTATCGGTAATAAAATTAGCTCTGAATATTTAAGAAAGCGTTGAATTCCAAATACAAATGTATAAGTTCGAAAATTTAGCGCGCAGTCGTGATCTACGTTCTTACAAAATAACGCAGAATTGGGTCATTTAAACATTTCTGTTTGGTAGAGGATGGCAAGGAAATGTACCCAAATGTATAACGCGCGTGCAGAGCCATTGCAACGGGAACAGAGCCATTGTTCTGCTTATTAAGCCTTTTGTTTAACTACGCTGCATCGGCCTTGCTCCATTTGGTCATAACAGTTCAGGGTTGATTTTTGGGCATAACTTCGGGAGCTGTACAGATACCATACTGACCCCCTCCCTCTCCCCCCCCCCCCCCCCCCCCAAAGTATATGCCCATTTGTTCGATCAATCTCGTTCCCAGAGTCCTCGTTACCCTTATCCTGCGGCTGGATAAGGGTAACGAGGATTAGAACAGTATCAGGAAAATCACCTAAAACACCACTACAAAACACAAGCCAGACAAAAGGACACAAAAATTGGCAAAAGTAAGTTTATTTAATTGATTTACTCAATCGTAAGCTAAAATACCGCGGTACAGCAATCTACACTGTCTACAGTAGATACAGCTATCTATACTGTCTACAGTAGGTACAACTATCAACACTGTCTACAGTAGGTACAGCTATCTACAGTACGTACAGCTATCTATACTGTCTACAGTAGGTACAGCTATCTACACTGTCTACAGTAGGTACAGCTATCAACACTGTCTACAGTAGGTACAGCTATCTACACTGTCTACAGTAGGTACAGCTATCTACACTGTCAACAGTAGGTACAGCTATCAATACTGCCCACCCATCCCACCCAAACCCCAGTTACTGCCCCACCCACCCCACCACAAACCACAGTTACTGCCCCACCCATCTCACCACAAACCCCAGTTACTGCCCCACCCATCCCATCACAAATCCCAGTTACTGCCATACCCATACCATCCCAAACCCCAGTTACTGCCACACCCATCCCATCACAAACCCCAGGTACTGCCCCACTTATCCCAAACCCCAGTTACTGCTGCACCCATCCCACCACAAACCCCAGTTACTGCCCCACCCACCCCACCACAAACCACAGTTACTGCCCCACCCATCTCACCACAAACCCCAGTTACTGCCACACCCATCCCGCCACAAACCACAGTTACTGCCACACCCATCCCACCACAAACCAGTTACTGCCACACCCATACCATCACAAACCCCAGTTACTACCACACCCATCCCACCACAAACCCAAGTTACTCTCACTCCCACCCCAAACAAGTTACTGCACACCCACCCCACCACAAACCCAAGTTACTGCCCCACCCACCCCACCACAAACCCAGTTACTGCCCCACCCATCCCATCACAAACCGCAAATACTGCCCCACCCATGCCACCACAAACACCAGTTACTGCCCCACCCATCCCATCACAAACCGCAGTTACTGCCCCACCAACCCCAGTTACTGCCCTGCCCACCCCACCACAAACCCTAGTTGTGTCCCCTCAAGTTGCTGCCCCACCTACCAGTCAAGTATCAGAGCCCCAGGGAACATCCCAGGAGTCATCTAGCCAAGCTCCTGCCACTCCATTGCATGGGACACCATCTACCAACCAGAAATCACCAAAATGGATGCATTATGACAGCTTGTCTGAGAGTGACAAAGAGAAAGAGAAAGAGGAAGCAGTGTTGTTCCTCATGGATTAGTTCGCAGTAGGTGATGCCTTTGTGCATGAGCTGAGTATGCAGATCAATGGGATGCCAAGGCCATACCTCATTAAAGAGTGCCGTGACAAGCTTAATAGCAGCTGTGCAGTAAAGCCAACCCGTGGACCAGAGCCAGGTGCTCAAATTTCTTTCAGAGAGTTTCTTATCAGGAAGCTCAAGCTTCTTTTAAGTATGCAGGGGTTTTTTAATCTTTTTTTTTTAACAAGTAACACTTTTTTAAAGAAATTGAATTGCTTTTCTCCCAACAATTCAAAATCATGGTAAACAAAACTGCAAAATAATACATACATAAATTATTGCTTTTATTTCTGGGCAGAAAAAGGGAAGCTTTCTACTGACAAGCCCATCCGAGTGAAAATCAGTGGTGACGGGGCACGTATGACCAGACTGACAAACTATGTCATTCTCAGTTATTCCCTGCTTGATGACAATGATGACCTGTTTTGTGCTAGAGGTAAGAAACTTAGTAAGTTATACAGAAAATAATCCTTTCAACTGCAACCATGCAAAGTGACACATACCATTTTACAGTCAACTCTCTCTAAGACGGACACCATCAGGACCAGCACCAACTGTCCGTCTTAGAGAGGTGTCCGGCTTATAGAAAGTTTAGATGCTGTAAAATGACTGAAAAACGGCACGCAGGGACCAACACCAGGTGTCTCTTTCATAGAGGTGTCCGTTAAGAGACAGTTGACTGATATTTGTGTACACACTTCGCCTTAGAATACTATCGATTTTGGTGCTATATAAATTAAATTATTATTATTATTATATTATTAATCTCCATACCCTTCTCATATAAAAGAGGTTATGAAATTGTCATTTCTCTTTTGTTCTTTTATTTGTGTATTTAAATATTTATTTTGTTTCTACTGTTACTATTTTCAGTCCATTCTCATTAAAATGGTGTATTTTTTATTGTTAAGGTAAGGAGAATATAGATGCTGATAAAGTGACCTAGACTAAATTCTACCTTTTAGCATCCTGATAAAGGTGAACTTTTATTTTATTTTTTTCAGGTTTCCTGGAATCACAGGATCACCGGATCAAGAATCAAAAAAAATAAAAATAAACTCAGTAATTAATTAACTAATAATAATTAATAGTAATAATAATTAACTAAGTAATTAATTAATAAATAATTTAATAAGTAAATATTGTTTTTACCCCAATTAAGCAGCCACCAAGAATCTAATACACATAGTTTGGCCTTGTTTTGAAAAACCTGATGATACACCAAGAACCATCCCGGTGGAGTTGGCGACATTCCCAGCACAGAAAAGTACGCTCGAATGTACGAAACAGCTAGAAGACATAAATGACGGGTACAAGGCCTTGAAGCTGTACTTATACAAGTTAAACCCAAAGTGCAAGTTGTTTTTTTCAATATCCAAGGAAAAATTGGAGCGTCGAAGACAACGTATGGTACAAAGCCTGTCCGGTCGGAGTAAACACGCTTGACTCCATGATGAAGAATATCAGCGAAGCAGCATCATTACCAAACGTCTACACTAACCACAGCATCAGGGCCACGGCCAGAAGAAGAAGAAGAAGAAGAAGAAGAAGAAGAAGAAGAAGAAGAAGAAGAAGAAGAAGAAGAAGAAGAAAAACATAAGTTACGCAAATTAGGTGGTGGTGATACAAGATTCTCCGGTTAAGACAGCAAAGACGTTAGACAAGTGAACCATTGTTATTATTCCCCTATAAAGGAGGTAAAACAATTGTTTGAAAGAAGTATCTATTTATATCATTTATATCGTGAAAGCCGCAAAACCAGAAAATCTAGGTATGATTAGCATTTGTTGCAAAATTCAACAACTTAAATATTTATATTTAACAATTTATATTTATTCAACAACATGCATTTGCATTCAACTTCAACCCAGCCTATTTTCATTCAACAACAACATTTGTTTAACTTCACTGGCCAAACTTTATTTTTGTTAAACAAAAATAACAATTTAACTTCAATCCAAACTTGTTTTCATTCAACAAAAATATTCATTCAATTTTAACCCTAACTATTTTCAATCAACAGTGTTTAAAAGTTCCAGTTCATTTTATATTCATTCAACAAAATCGTCATCCAAAGGCTATCCACCTCCTCAATAAGCCTGAAGATGATACCGCAGATACCGGTTATGTTCCTGATTATGCTGTCACCGATGAAATGATCCTGCTGAAAGGCTTCTTATATATATTTTTTCCATCTTCCATAACTTATTTTTTCCTCGATTAGTTTTTCTGTGGTAGTGGTCAACACGAAAGCCTTTGGCTACTTTGACCACTACGCACTCTTTTACATAAATTGTATATTTATTCCTCTTTTTTTTCTTTCTTGTTTATAACTTATATATATATTATTGTAATTCTTTAAAAAATAAGTGCAAATAAAATGAACTTGAACTTGAGCTAGGTGCAGGCCAATCAAAAAGTGAAATTAGAGAAAGTATAACCCAGGTATTGAAACAGCGCTTTCCGTTTGTGACACCAAGTCACTTTGACTTTGTGAAATGAGAGCGCAATAAAGTAACAACCCCAGTTGTAAACAACTCATTTGATTGGAATTATAAACATGTTAAAAAGTTATGTGGCCAAGGGAAGCTATATGTTCGCTTGAATGTACCAAGAGACTGCACCAAACAATCTTTCATTGAAGATGAGGACTTGATGACATGACCATTCAAAACTGAATCTGAAAGTGCATCAGCGAATACATCTGCAGAACATGGACTATCTGACTTGTGGACTATCTATATTGTGAAGCCTTTGAACTGGTGACCCAGTAAATTGCCAAGATCCTATTTAGTCAAACAATGCAAAACTAATCTGAATGCAATGAGGCATCTCACACCCACTCAAGGAAAATCACCGGGAGTACAAACATAATTTAAAGAATTGCTCAGGGAGCAGATACTTGACTTGGTAAGCATTCAAACATTCATTCAATCTTCCTTGATATGTTTGTTTTAATAAAAATATGTACTAATTTTATAAAACTAACCGTTTACACATAGAGTCCAAACATAAATGACTACAAAACCGGTAAACGCTGAAGATATTTCTAAAATGTCACTGTGAAATCTCCTGACAGCATTAAACCCATAAAGCACTAAAAGGGCTTTACATTAGTCAATATAAAACAATGAACTGATACCTGATTGGTCGAACACAATAAAAATTCAAAAATATTTTCAATGTTTACATTTTTTCAGTCACACAGTAATATCGAATTAACACTTTCCATTTCCACTATTTCAGAGAAGTACAAATGAGTCAGTGAAACCACAAAAGAGCCACTTAAAGTAAAGATCAGTGGGGATGGTGCAAGAATGACACGCAACAGTAACTAGTCAAACCCGTATTTTAAGGGGTCAGCTATCAAAGTCTCAATATCAGTATAATACTGTAAATAAAACCCCTATTAGGGGCCAACCCAGATAAAGTAGCCACTTGCCATTTCCCAGAGGGTGGCCGCTTTATCAGGGTTAAACTGTATGTCATTCTCAATTCTACAAAAAGAAGAAGAATTGACGTCATCAAGAGGTTCTGTACATGTACACTGGTTGACACGCCACCAGTACCATCTTCAACCAAGCCCGCCATGACTGCGGAGAACATGGGGAAAGTCCGCAACGAAGCTACGATGGTCAAATCACTCCCACAAACACCGCTGGATGCACTGCTCGCAGGCTACTCCAGAACACAGCTGAAAGTAAACAATCCTGACAGACCTTTAACTGGACCATTGGCGGAGAAGGAATGCTCCATGTATCTGAAGCTGGCCCAACTGGCGAAGGGTGAGAAAGTCCTTAGAATTGTTGACTTTATAGACAAAATAGTCTCAACTACGGATGACAAAACTATCTCCAACCTAGGCTCCACGAAGCTCTTGATTTCCTCGGGGCCAAAAAAGCTGAAATTAGAATCCGTTACAATTGCCCAATGAGTTGTGGGCAATACTGAAATTTTCAACCATTTGCTTTCTTGCAACAAGCTGGCATCCCCTCAGGATGTGCAGCATTACCTTGCCTACACTGTCAAAATAATGGAATCAAGTAAAAGTTTAGTTGGGCCTCAAAAATCCAATATGATGACAAATTTTGTCACGTGCAGGCCATGTAAAATTATCCATGGAGCTTTGATTCGCATCATCTCCATACAGTAGTTTTAGAGCATTAATTTTAGCTCCTAAGTTCACACCTGGCAAACCTATCCAGGTTTCTGCCTTAGCCAATGTTAGTACAGATGGTAGAGTTATTTGTAGAAATTATAATCGAGCAAAGTGTACTCTCTATGAGTGCAACTTCGCTCATGTTTGCAACTGTAAGGTAAATGGCCAGGAATGTGGGCAATCACACCCTTCCCATAGTCACCCATGGGGTAGGGGGTCAGGGTACTTCAGCTACATCTAGCTGACTCCCAATGGGGTCACCCCTTAATAATAATCTTTGGCTGGCAGAACTTATTGGCAATGAGGATCAAGCATTCCTCTCTGATGGCATCCAAAATGACTTCCAACTAGCACCAGCACATTGCATATTTGTGCCTGCGCAACAAAGCAACTACAAATCGGCTACTAGTGCAGATAAAAAATTGGCAGTCGAGCAGACTATTTTAAGCGAAATTGCAGAAATTGCATAACTGAGGCTAAGCCTACCATTATCAGTGCATTAGGAGCTATTCCTAAACCAGACTCAACAGACGTACAGTTAATCCATGATTGCTCTCATCCTACAGGGCAAGATCTAAATGATTATATCACTAGCCATTCCTTTAAATTTCAAACCTTGGATGACGCAATTAAGGTACTATGGCCAAATTATTTCATGGCATAAATTGATCTACGGCAAGCATACAGATCAGTTCCTATTCATAAAAGTAACTATGCAGCTATTGGGTTACAATGGCAATTTTCAGGACCAAGCCACCCTACATACTTCTTTGATACTCGTTTACCATTTGGCACAAAAAGTTCACCGGAAATTTTCCATCGATTGACCCAGTCGGTGCAGCATATGATGGAAAGGCGTGGTTTCCAGATGATTATTGTCTACCTCAATGACTTCCTTATCATAGGGAAAACCAAGGAAGTATGTTGGTTGGCCTTTTCGACTCTCTTAAAGCTACTCCAAGACCTGGGTTGCCAAATTAGCTGGTGCAAGGTGATTGGCCCCACCCAGAAATTAGTGTTCCTAGGAGTTGAACTAGATACACTGGCATGTGAGATGTCCCTTCCGCCAAGCAAAATGGAAGAACTACATCGGGTAGTTTCAGCCTTTCTTTCCAGGTGTAGAGCAAGCAAGAAACAGCTCGCGGGTAAGCTAAATTGGGCCTGTCGGGTGGTTTATGGTGGCCGAGCCTTTCTCCGACAAATCCTGGACATGATGAATTCACTTGGCTCCTCATCAGCCAAAAAGAAGCTATCTGCAGAATTCCATGAAGATATTAAATGGTGGCACTCCTTCCTGGACCACTTCAGTGGCTGGTGCCTGCCTCAGCCAGCAACCCACAACTGATGTTCAAACAGATGCCTGTCCACTCGCTGCAGGGGCTTACTTCCGGGGATATCGGCTCTACCACAACTTTGCTGTAGACATACCAGCACAGTTACATATTAATCACAAAGAAGTTCTCGCCCCAATGTTTGCAGCCTTTCACTGGGCCCCTATTTGGGCAAATCAACATGTAATTATTCACTGTGATAACAAAGCCGCTGTACACATCATAAATAAAGGTTCTACTGCACACCCTCTAGTTATGCATGCTCTCAGGCAATTATTCTGGTTGTCTGCCATTTATAATTTTAGATTTACGGCTATGCATATTCAGGGCAAACTCAATGTAGTTGCAGATGCAGTGTCGTGCCTTCACCCACCCAAGTACCTGGCCTTCTACAAGCATCTTTGCTTACTGGCACCACAACCAGAGGTGGATGGTGTGCTGTTTGCCAATCACACGTCTCCTAACAGCAAGGATCTCCTTTTGTTGCAGAGTGCCTGGATCCACTGATGGCCAAGCAACTGGAAGATGAAATTTTCCATTACAGATCACATACCTTTTCGAACAATACCAAGGCTACATATCGCACCCACTGTAATAGTTATATTCGCTTCTGCCAGCAAATGGGGTACCCACCTATCCCAGCACAACCAGCGCATATTTGTCAGTATGCTGCCTTTTTGGGCAGATCACCCAAAGCATCATCTATTCCGAACTATCTTAATATCATATCTTGGCATCCTGCACAAGGAATTTAACCTACCCGACCCCTTAGCAAACAATTGGTCCCTTCAATCCCTTCTCACCGGTATCAAGCACATCAAGGGTCAGCCGCCAACCCAAAAATTACCCATAACCCCAGATATTCTTCATCACATATATGCTGTGCTTAATTTGCACTCCAGCTTTGATGCTTCATTCTGAGCAATATGCTTAGTCTCCTTTTTGCAATGTTAAGGAAAAGCCATCTCCTTGCTAGCTCCACCCATTCCTTTGACCCCTCCCAGCAGCTACTCAGATCCGATATACAGTTTCTTCCTTGGGGTATTCTGTTGACCATTCGGTGGAGTAAAAACCATTCAGTTTCGAGAGTGGGTGGTGCAACTCCTTCATTAAAAACCCTCCCCTGCAATCTCAGGCCTTCGTGTAGCAAGATTCCCTCACCCTCACATACAAGGTTTTTAGCTATTCAAAATTCATGCGACATTTCCAGCCAAAGATTATGCCAGCCATTCCTTTTGACAGGGTGGGCTTCCCTCGCTTTACGTGCTGGGTTGCCTGTGGACCTTATTAAAATCCTTGGTGATTGACACTCAGATGCCGTGCTACTTTACCCTACGGTTCCACTGTCCGTCCAATTAGAATCTATTGTTATTGCAAACACTATCCTATCCGCTGTTTAATTAAATATCTACTTTTCAACTCCACTTCCATCAATTTCCATCACATTTACCAATCCTGCCACAACGAGTTTTGCCTGGATAGGTGCGGAAAAATCCGAAATTATCTTTCTCAATGATTTCCGATGGAGCCCTCAGGTGATTGCATGGAACAATTTTTTATTACTTCTGGAAGGTCAACCAGTTCATCTACCTACCTGTTCACGAAGGATACTCCCATATTAGTCCAGTCAATCTATGAAAATTTTAGGCTCCAGATCAAACTAATTGCAACAGAATTTATTTCATTGCTAAATGAAGGTTTGAGGTGACCTTAGTAACATACTAAAAATCCTAAAAAATCCCTTTGGTGGAACATCCCGAAATTTAGCGATAAAGATGTCAAGCTTTTACCACAGGGTACCCACGTTGAGTGGTATTAAACGCACTGTAAAAATGCGTTTGTTTTCACAATTATTTCGTTCAATATGTAAAAACTAACACAATTCACGGTATAGGTAATCGGAACAATGTTATTAACTATAAAAAAAGATAATAAATGCATACAAAATAGAAATATTTAAAACCACAGAATACCCGCGACGGAAATATGCGCTTTCGCGAATATTTTTCGAATTGCATCTATTTTCGGGAGTGTTTGTCATAATTATACATTTTTTATTGAAATTAATTTAACTCGAAGTCCCATAAGTTAGCAACTCGCCAGTGATTGTGTTTTCAGGTCAGTTTCATGTCTAGACGGCAGACACACGTGTGCACAGGAATGCACAGGCGTCATAGAAAAACGAAGCGCGGGAAATCCTAGAAACAAGACTCCATCTTTGTCCTTGCTCTTCTCTTGTGTTTTAAACTACTAGAATATCTGTAAATCTGCTTTTTATAGTTGCAATTTGCAACTAACTGTAGTAGAAACACTATAGAAGTTGCTCCAAACAGCGGTGTGGTGATTCTGAACATAAGAAATCAGCTAATTCATTTGATGGTGTGTGTTGAGAAATGGTGGATTCGAAACCTAGATGTCTTTATTACCATGTGCTCTTCTTTTGATTCTTCTGACTTTGTGTCTTCTCAAAACCAGGTAAGCTAATTGCATTGCATAAACTAAGCGTAACAAGTCTATATACACGTTTACGTTGCGATCCCCTGCTATACATTTGACGTAATTTTGATCCAACACGGTTCTGTTTTTAACAATACATTTTAGGGCCTCCACAGACTAGAGCGTTAGTTGTTGATAACTATTTAGTTGTCGATCATAAAAAGTTGTCGATAACAAAAAAACCAGTGTGTGAAGCGAGTTATCGATAAATAAGGGCCTTAATTATCGATAACTAGCTTCACAGACTGGCTTTTTTGTTATCGACAACTTTTTATGATCGACAACTAAATAGTTGTCGACAACTAACTCTCTAGTCTGTGGAGGCCCTTAGATATGTTAAAAGTCCCCAATAAATGATTTATAAATTGCCCTATCCCGTCACTATCAGGAGATATTATTTCTGGAAGAAAAATAGAATTTCGAAAAAATCCCTATTGGTACCGTTTGAAATAATAACTATAAATTGTTTCTAGAATTGTGGATTTCGGTAGTTAGTTTTGATTCTCTTTACCCGTTATATATAATTCTTAATTGTCCATATATTTTCTCTGTTATTCGCCGACGTTGTGGGGTGGGGTTCGAATCCGGCGGCTCCCTATAAATGCTATTTTTGGTAGAAAATCGAATTAAAGCGGACTTCAACTTGTCTTTATTTCTCTCATTAAAGCACAAATCTTTGGAGAATGGAGACGTGTGTCATATGTAATGGAAATCTTAGCAATGGCGAGGTAACTGCTGTGTTACGCATTAAGGGAGCTGAAAGCCTTAACGAGGCAGGTGGTGGTGAAATTAAGTTTGAGGCCGGTCAGAGTGTTCATGTCAAGTGTCATCGTGACTTTTGTCGAGACGCTAGCAGGAGGGGTGAAAGTATGACGGAGCTATCAGACGGTCCTTCTGGTTCAGGCATAAGTAGGCTCTCAACAAAACCTCAATTTCGTTGGAACGAGCATTGCCTATTTTGTGGTGGATCTGCAAAGTACGATGGAAAGAAAAGGGGTTTTGAAGTAATTCCCGTCCGGACAATTGATTTCCAAGATTCGATAGCAGAAGTCTGTCAGGAAAGAAATGACACATGGGCAGAGACCGTGCTAGGAAGGTTGGAGTTTGCAAATGATCTGCATACTGCCGATGCTGTCTATCATCAGCAATGCAGTGTTAATTTCCGCACTGGCAAGCAGGTTCTGCTGCAATATTTCAGCACTACTAGCCCCCATACCGACGGGCAACCGGCTAAGCGCGCACGGCAATCCGGATGACCATCCGATGCTACAAGAACGACCGCATTTGTTAAAGTCACTCAGTTTTTAGAAGACAATGACGAGGAGGTGTTGACTGTTAATGACCTGTGCGAAAAGATGAACGAGTATCTGGAGGGATCAGGAGACGAGGCATACAGCGCGCTTTACATGAAGAGAAAACTTGAAGAGCATTTCGGGGACAAGATCATCGTAACCACCATCAAGAAAAAGGCTAACGTAGTAACATTCAAGAGATCCGCTGCTTCTATAATAAATGAGTTTTATTGTACACCTAAGAAGAACGACTTTGACGCAGATAAATTACGAATCATCAAGACAGCAGCGCACCTGATTAAAAGCGATATTAAGAACTTAAACGTTGCCGGAGAGTTCTATCCCATTAATGAAGCTATGGAGTTTGTCCCGGATCTTCTGAGGATTTTTTTTGAGAACAATTTTGCTGGTGTTTTTGAAGCTTCCATCAAAATGTTGTTTCCTTCAAGAAAGGCCCAGGTGCCAGGCAAACTTTGCAAAAAAGGTACGTTTTCTTCTTTTATTTATGCATTAAACATCCAAAAAATAATTAGACAACGAATAAATTAAATATAGTAAGTGAGAGATATTTCGGGAAGAGGTTCTTGAATGGTTTGTCACTATTACAAGTGCAAATGACGAGCAAAGACGAACCAGACCAATTTGCAGACCACATTTCAGAAGTATGTGTCCAAGGTTGACGAATTTGAATGAACTAATGCGCCAGTTCCAGGTATGTGTGGAGAAAGGTAAAGAAAAGCTACGTAATTAAATTACGGCTTCTCGTAATCACAGCTAGGAACATGCCAAGGAGACTGGGCACTTTCATGAGGTTACGTTTATTGACAGAGACCCTCATTGTTACAGCTTGAAGGATTAAAGAGGCCATACATATAAGACTCCATCCAAACAACATCAACAGCTGGGCTAGTGGAATCGAAATTCCACAAGCATGGATGCCTAATATCAAGAAACAAAACTGCAGATAGATAGCGGAGCAGACCACTGAGAGAACAAAATCTGAGGGACTGAACAACACCTAGTCAGCCCACTGAGGGAACAACCTCTAAGGAGTATCGAAATGCACCAATAGCAGTGCACCAAGGTGCTAAATATTGCGACACATAAACAATTGACCTCATCGCCTGATGAAGACTAGCAAAAAAAATGCGATCAACATTTCAAAGTGACTCCATCGCGAGACAAACGATTAAATGTTCATCCACATCTATTTAATGAACCACGATGAACAATAACCACATCAGTTATAATTAATGCTTTGTTTCATCAATAGAGTTTTTGTTGTCAGAAAAACAGTAATACCACATTTCAATCGTAGATATCTCAACTATTCCTTGATCTGAAGCTGTCATCAATTTGTAAAAACAATCATTGTAAAGTTAGCTTGGTACTCGACCGTTTATTTTGACGGGAAACTTTGGATTTCATGTAGAAATTCTGGAAAACATCACTTTTTGCAAACTGCGCAATGCCTTCGTCATTACTTTCTAAACTCTTTATGCGCAAGCGCACATATAATTATTTTGTTTTTGATTGGAATGCCTGCCTTATTAATTATGTATTTTGTGACATGATCAACCTTCACTATAAAAGAGCGAGTACCGAGTACCGAGCTCAACTGCAGAGTTTTGAGTTGTGGCGAGTAAGGACAGCTTATGTATCACGCCTTGCTTGGAAAGTAATTAATTAATTAGAGAAACAGAGTCCCAGTTTCAACGTTGATTTAATCAAGAGCTAATTCCCCATCAAAGACATCATATTTAAATCGAATATGGACACTCAGATAAAGGTTTTCTCTGAGTTCAGAACTGTAGTTCTAGACTGAGCCGAATTTTAAGACATTAGCTGACATTGTATTGCCATGCTGTTTAGCGAGCATTTGGAGTGATTTATGAGTTATTATTTATCATGAAAATTGTATTTAATCGAATGTATCCACGTTGTTTCTGTTTCAGTTGATATGGTTACAAACTTATATGGTTATAGATCGAGCTCAATGTAAGAATTGTATTGCTGTAACAAGCTTTTTCAGTGATTTATGCGAGGAATTATTTATCATCAAAATTATATTTAAATCGATTATGGTCTGTTAATGCGTGATAGTGGGGTGGGGGGGGGGGGGGGTGGATTATTATTATCATTCCCATGTGGCCAGTATTCAGAGCCATGTCATGTCGCTTTTTAATACCCCTTAGAAGACCTCACAGTTCAGCAAGTGCATCGCTTTTAAATTTATGCAATGCAAAAAATTACAGAAAATTGCAAGAAATGTATCTGCAGTGCTTGCACTCAGTACACAAAAAAAGGTGTCTAACATTATGAACTGTGTATGTGCTTTTAATGCAGTGTTGAACTCAGAGACCCCCCCATGATAACCCTACATGTCGCTTCCCAAAACAACATAACCCCCCACAATTTTGCTGATACCCCCCCCCTCATGCCTACATGTAGCGAATAAATGAAAGGCCGCTAAAGTAAATTACATTATTAAAAGAGAACCGTCACACCTGTAACTTTCCTATTCGCCGCAAATAACTTCTGCGATTCACTAATGAGTCACTCAGCGCCCTCTTGACGCCGTGCAACCTGTCGCTCAACTGAGGGCAAAAGTCAACTACCTTAAAAATTAAAACAAAAAATTAAATAAAATAAATAAAGAAAATATTAAATGAATTACAGAATAATCACTATTGGTTGGAATCGAACTTGCCAGTATAAAAATAACTTGATACAGTGGAACCTCGATATAACGATACTCGATATAACGATGTTCCCGGTATAACGATCAACATTTGACAGCCCGGCAAATGTTACAGTAAATGTATGGAGAAAACTCCCGATATAACGATACTCGATATAATGATATTCCCGATATAACGATCACAATCTGGCAGCCCAAGCAAAAATTTACCCCGATATAACGATAAAATCAATCATCGCGCGATGAAAAAGGAGGCTTAACACTTGAAAAGATATGACAATACTCCCGGGCAATATTTTTCCTTTATAATTTAGTTCTCATTGCATAAGGAATGTAACGTGTCTGTCAACAGCTTGTTACGATAGGGATTTATACAGTACACGAAAAATCAATTATTAACAATACCCCGATATAACGATATTTTTGGTTCTTTTCCCGAAAAAATCGTTATATCGGGAATTCGTTATTACGATCTCCCGATATATATAACGATCTTATTTGGTCGGTCCCTAATGGCACATCGTTATATCGAGGTTCCACTGTATAAAGATGTTTTTATGTTGACTTACCAACTGATTGAATGTATTCCATTTGTCTGTCGTGATTTTATTAAATGGCAAGGCTTTCAACCACATTCCGGCCCGAAGGGCGGCCTCCTTCAGCATAAACTAGGAATGCATGAGGTGAATGAAAACAGTCAGCAGTTACTAGCTCATGGTAGTAAAGTTGAACCCCGCTATCTCGAACTCTCAATTAAGGGACACGAAAAACAGTTTGAGATAGTGGCTAGTTCGAGATAGCAGATAATAAATGACTGAAAAACAAGGGCGAGTGGATTGGGCCCCCCCCCCTGTTGAGGACTTGTCTTTTATTAGGTAGAACCCTCAAGAATTCCTAGAATCAGTTCACCCCTCAATAATTCCTAGAAAAAGCAGTTCACCCCTTAAGAATTCCTTGAAAAAGCAGTTCACCCCCTCAAGAATTCCTAGAAAAAGCAGTTCACCCCTTAAGAATTCCTTGAAAAAGCAGTTCACCCCCTCAAGAATTCCAAGAAAAAGTAGTTAACCCCCTCAAGAATTCCTTGAAAAGCAGTTCACCCCTCAAGAATTCCTAGAAAAAGCAGTTCACCCCCTCAAGAATTCCAAGAAAAATCAGTTCACCCCCTCAAGAATTCCTAGAAAAAGCAGTTCACCCCTTAAGAATTCCTTGAAAAAGCAGTTCACCCCCTCAAGAATTCCTAGAAAAAGCAGTTCACCCCTTAAGAATTCCTTGAAAAAGCAGTTCACCCCCTCAAGAATTCCAAGAAAAAGTAGTTAACCCCCTCAAGAATTCCTTGAAAAGCAGTTCACCCCTCAAGAATTCCTAGAAAAAGCAGTTCACCCCCTCAAGAATTCCAAGAAAAATCAGTTCACCCCCTCAAGAATTCCTAGAAAAAGCAGTTCACCCCTTAAGAATTCCTTGAAAAAGCAGTTCACCCCCTCAAGAATTCCAAGAAAAAGTAGTTAACCCCCTCAAGAATTCCTTGAAAAAGCAGTTCACCCCTCAAGAATTCCTAGAAAAAGCTGTTCACCCCTTAAGAATTCCTTGAAAAAGCAGTTCACCCTCAAGAATTCCAAGAAAAATCAGTTCACCCCCTCAAGAATTCCTAGAAAAAGCAGTTCACCCCTTAAGAATTCCTTGAAAAAGCAGTTCACCCCCTCAAGAATTCCTTGAAAAAGCAGTTCACCCCTCAAGAATTCCTTGCAAAAGCAGTTCACCCCCTCAATAATTCCTTGAAAAAGCAGTTCACCCCTCAAGAATTCCTTGCAAAAGCAGTTCACCTCAAGAATTCCTAGAAAAATTCCCTTCTTCCCCCAGCCTAACCCCTGAATAATTCCTTTGTTCTGCCAGCTTAACCCCTGAAGAATTCCTTTGTTCTGCCAGCTTAACCCCTGAAGGTTCCTTCCTTCTGCCAGCCTAACCCTTTTCCTCAACAGGGGGGGGCATATTTAATGCAATAGCCCATTCGGTTTCAGTTCGAGATATAGCGGGGTGTTCGAGATATAACCGAGATTCAACTGTACATTATTGATGGGAAAACGCTAATGCTAATGAAAGTGAAGAAGAAGGTCAGTCAAGAAGAAAGAAAATGTACTCAACAAGTTTGTTTGCACTCGTTGTTCGATGTTTTATCGATGTAGGATTGTACATGTCAACATACAAACAGGTGAATAAATTATAAGCTTACTTGGCTTATGTGACCTCGAGTGTTAGCTTATTTTTTTTATTTTCACGACATACATTTTACTCTTAAGATTTTAATACATAGCGTTATCCTGTTCTGAACGTAAGGCTGATTTTAGGAATGAATGTTTTCATTCCACAGGCTGAATATTAGCCGTGCCTATATTGAAGACGGCTTCATTCACGAATACACGTCTTGGAACTGAGTTAAAATGAATATTTTTCTCCTTTGAAACACGTTTCTTGACTTCAGTTTGAATGGAATTTTTATTTGAAGTGTTCCGTGATTTATCCACATTAAGCTGAATGTTATGTTTATAAAGTGAAATGTATTGAAATGAACAAGTCTATATTCGACCGTATATTTTACGGAAGTTCAGGAAAATAGCTCAACTGTCTAAAATGGTAGATTTCTTCACGTAATAAGGTTACAAATTCGTAGACAACTACACGGGTTAGTTCGCACCCAGGATTAAACTTAAGCTGATACACAACTAAGAGTGATAAGCTTAAGGTTATATTTCAAATCTTACGCTTAAGCTTAACTTGCATAAACGAATCAAATGGAAAGCTATGTACGAACTGGTGTGTACGAAACGACAGGATATCCAGCCCTTTGGATGGTCGAAAGTAAGTTTGTTATGGTTAATTACCTTTCGAAAAGCAACCTGCCGGTCTAATGAATAGTTGTCATACCTTGGCATGCCAACGTATAAGCTTACCTTAAAATATTTTTGCGCTTGGGTTTGCTGTTTCTTCCCTCCAATGACAGACTCCAAGAGCTCATCCGCTGTGTACTGTACTTGGCCCGACGCTTGGTCTGACGTTTTTGCCTGACGCTTGACCCGATGCTTGGCCTTGAGAATCAGGTATGGTAGTCGATGGGGACTTATTACTTGAGAGAGCAGATATTTCTGCTTCTCCTCGTCCAAAAGAGCAAAGATGCTACCCAAGTTGAGCGACATTTTCTCGACGATCGAGCTGAATGAAAAAGAAAGGAGGCACTTTTTTCGCGCCATTATTTTCCCGCTTAAAATGTTTCATTATACAATGAACCAATGAGAGTAAAGAAGGGCGATGACATAATGAAGAGACCCGTAATGAACACTTCGGTCAAAATGGCGTCGGTTTCGTGCCTTTGCTTTGTTTGCAAGGGGAAGGCAGTTGCAAGCCGAAAGGTGAGATCCTATCACATGAAAATTTGTTCAGGAAACCCGTGCTCATTCAGCGATTCTAGCGAGGTAGATGTGGAGCCAGAAGAAGTCGACGGTGAAGATCCCCGTGAAGATCTAGACCAAGATCTCGAATGCGAGTTCGATCGCGAGGAAACATTGGAATTGGAAGAAGAGAACAGTAGCTTAAGCTTACATGATGAGGTAAGAAACTGTATTGTGTTTTTTTAGTTCTAAATTTATCATATTGCATGGTATCCGGTCGTTTCGTCGTTTTTATAATTTGCAAAATATCTTTGTCGATGTCTTCGGAGTTCGGATCTTCTGACTTTGCGCGGGACCTTTTCTTCGCGGGAATTTAAGCTTAATTGAAGGGACTACCCGCTGACCAACGAAAAATTATAAGGTAACTGCATAGACTCCATAGACTATATGGCATAGAGGCATTAAAAAAAATCGACATTTTTAAAGGGGCACAGATATCTTCAAATGATTTTTCTTTCAGTGCCGGAATGTACAGTACATAGAATCAGCTTGTGCTGAATCAAAATAATGGCTCATTGAACACAATGGTGATTGAATGTGGGTGGGAGAAAATCAATAAGCTTACAAATGATTACTTTATTGTCAGCCAATTAAGGTAGTAATGGTTGTCAGAATTCTGTTTTTAATACTAGAACAGAGACAGTTTTTTTTATAAAATAATAATATACAAATTATGTTAAAACCTGGCTTACACATCACATATGACACAAGAGTATTCACACGAGCGATAAGCATAAGGTGACATCCATTTGTACACAGGTGCAGTACCTTTAAATTTTGATCGACATTGCATCATCCATATGGCGGATCGCATGTTTTGTTTACACTTGCGTTTCTTGTGCTTAGGGGCCATCGACATATTCCCAAGTGCCCCGCTCCTCCCCGTTTAGGGGGTATGGAGAGAAAATATTTGGACGTTAGCATGCCAGGGCATTTTGAGCAAAAAACAAATTGATGCATTTATTTTTTATTTTACTTCATGTTTACTTTATACAGTGTAACCTCCATTAAGGGGACACCCTCGGGACCAGGAGAAGTGTCCCCTGAATGGAGGTAGGGCTGGGTCTTGTAACCTAAACAAAATTAAAAAATGCCTGTTTTCTTGACTCGGAATGCAGCAATTTAATTAAGCAGCAATCAAATGCATTATTTTAACTTGCAACATTAAATTGCAATTTGATGGCATCGGACTACATGTATAAAGTGCATTCGATAATGTTCCTTACTTTGCCTGTGTGGGATCGGACATACTGTAATGCCTCAATTATTATGTTGTTACAATATTATTTAATACTTACATGTAATCTGCTAATCATGACTAACATGTTCCTACTAATATTCTCAATGCTGGAGCTAATTTTTAACACCATCTGCATTAACGCTTAATTTATATATAACTCTTTGCACATCTGGGACTGATAAATAGAAGGGGTTCCATGTGAGGTTATACCATGCAAATTACTGCAGGTGTAAGGCAGTTCGATTCTGCCAAGCTCCAGACCAGCAGTACTGGGCTGTGCTACCGTTATTATAACACTTTTCTCACACATGTTTGCAATAATTATTTTAAAAAGGACATGTACTGTACGTTGGTTTAACATTGTATAACACTTTTCTCGCATGTTTTTAATAAATAATTATTAAAAAGCACATGTTGATTAACAATATCTAACAGTTTAAACTACTGATGGAAACCTATTATTATGGTAACTTAGGTACCGCACTGGGCTTTTATTTTTAGCTTGATGTAAGTGATGACAGTGATGACAAAGAAAGTGATGTGGAGTCTGACTTTGAGGAATCATCCACAGAGTTTTGTACAAAGTTGAGAGTAGATACAAATTTTGATTCATCGGTTTATGATAATCAATCTGCCAAAACCCCCCTGTATTGTGGAAGCTCGATTACACTACTGCAAGCTGTTGCTTCCCAGTTCTTGTGGTTCTCATCTAAGTAAGGAAAGCCTTTCCCACCAATTCCATGTACAAAAGTGCCTGCTGCCAGCAAATAACCTCTTGCCAAGCAACTATGAGGAAGCACATGCTCTCATCAAACCATTTCTTGTAAAAAGTCTTTGTTTTCATGCCTGTCCACACGACTGTATCGTATTTAGAGATTCCGACAGTTTCCAGTTTGGCAACCTGCAGAAATGCCCCAAATGTGGCTCAAACCGTTATTTAAGTAAAAACATTCCAAGGAAGCATTTCATTTATTTGCCTCTTGGGCCATGTTTTTGCTCGCCTGTATGGCACTGCATCCTTGGTTGCAGTTCTCCATGCACTACCTGTGGAAGCTAGTCATCATGATGTCATGGCTGACATACAGCATTCGCCAATATGGCAGACACGTGAAGCTGGAGATAAAGGAGCAGTAATCCTTCAGCCATCTACAGATGGGATGAACCCATTCAACAAAAACAAAACGTCATACTCAATGTGGCCGATTACAGTAGCCATGCTGAACTTGCCAAGGCAAATCCGGACCGGACCGGATCGGACCGGATCAACTCGGATCGCCAGTCCGGGTTGGATCAACTCGGATTGACTCGGACTGAACTAAAATGAAATTCGTAACATGTTAGACATAGAAAAAAGATACCTCTCTTCATTTAAAGGTGTTATCCACCTAAACGTTTCACCCAGATCACCGTCAGATCGCCGTCAGATCGCGGCCATCCCGGGCTGCAAGGCAAACAAGCCGCCATTTTGTTTTTTTTAGTTCCAGATCCTCCCGGGATGACGTCACCAGAAGAAGGCCTGGGAACTGTACTAGGCAAGATTTCACGATTATTTCTGCCCTGAAGAGGGGGTATAAATCCCATTTCCCAGCCCAATTGTTGCCCAAATCCCAGTCTCCCAGCCTCATGCTTGTCTAAATCCATTCCCAGCAGCAAAATTGATGCTCAAACTGCCCGAAGACTCCCAAGTTAAAGGGAGACTGCTAACAGGGAACTCTCAAGAAACACTTTTATTACATTTCCATCTTGCAGAAAAGAGTGCCTTATTGCGCTGCGGGGGAAGCACACAATACAGTAGAACCCCGCTAACTCGAACTCGTTTAACTCGAACTCCCGGCTATCTCGAACTCAAACCCATTCCCTTTGCCCTTGTTTTTCAGTGATTTACTATCGGCTAACTCGAACCCCCGCTTTCTCAAACTATGTTTTGTTTTGTTTTGTTCGAGTTAGCGTGGTTCTACTGTATAAGCTAAGCTTATCAGGCGCGGATCCAGGAAAAAACTTGACCGGTTTACTAGAGTCTGAGCGCCGAATTTATGGAAGTCCGGAGGCATGTTTCCCCGCAAAAGTTTTTAGATTTCCACTTTCTAAAATTACATTAACCGCGATTTTTAGTCATCTGGCTCCATGTGCGAGCGGACGAGCAGATAAGTTCGCGAAGATACTGATCCGGGAGGACCTGCAGGCACTAGAAAAACAAACTGGCGGCTTGATTGCCGCGATCTCATCTTACGGCGATCTGGGTGAACGTTTAGGTAGCTAACACCTTTAAATGAAGACAGGTATCTTTTTTCTATGTCTAACATGTTACGAATTTCATTTTAGTCTAGTCCGAGTAAATTGTTTTCATTTTTAGTCTAGTCCGAGTCGATCCGACCCGGACTGGCGATCCGAGTTGATCCGGTCCGATCCGGTCCGGTCCGGTCCGATCCGACTGATCCGGTCCGACTTTTGTACCTGCCTACTAATGGTTGGTATCATTCCAGGTAATTATGTGTTTTATTCCACTGATCATTGTAACAGACAGCTTATACTTAACAAATATATTCTATTTGGTCATGCGTCTGTACTCTAATAGAGTGACGTCAAAACGTGACAAGAACAACTGAAGTGGTTGTTCTCGTCACGTGTTGATGTCTTCCACAGCCAAATAGAATCTATTTGTCTTATATAATTTTGGAGACAATTCGCTTCAGATTTTCACTTGAATGTACGCTAGCTAAACTGCTAAATAAGCCAATAAAAAATTATGTCAACAATTTAGGCCTTAGTGTTTTCATGCACCCAAACAAAACTTTGTGATAACGAAACGACTTAAAATAAACCTCAGCACAACTCGGCGAATGTTTTGAAAAACAGATATTTAGAAACTAACACTGAACTTACCTTTATTCCTTCCACAATCTGAATTATTTTTACTGCAGGTTGCTTGACGGCAAATTATAATTCCGCTCTAATTTCTCGGATTCTGTTCACAATGAGTTAAAAGTGCTTCATATTTGCCTCCAAGTTCCAGCCAAGCTTGAATAGCCGATTTAAAATTTGTATTAATAAATTGATCTATATTGAATTTCATATGGAATATTTCCAGTTTGATGAAACGTTTTCTCTGTTTTGAGATAGCGATGTGAAGGATTTGTTGGAGCAGGGCGCCCGCGCATGTTTTCCCGCCATTCGTGACGTCATTCGTCCATCTGTACTCTAATAAATAGAGGACGGTTCTAAAATTACATGTATATAAAATACAATACAATATAATGCTTATACATGCATGTATGAGATCATGTAATTATGATACAGATATAAGCTGATGTGGAAAAGTATTACATATAATGTAATAATAATTATTATTATACACATAGTCCAAACATCTTTTGGTCTTACCAAGCCCAATATTCTCTACAAACATGTAATATTATTATTAGTAATCACAGAGGAGAGGGTGCGTTCGACAGGTTAATCTCAAACAAAGGATGGTTCTCATGAAGTGGTCACAGAGTGCAGACACAAACAAATTTCTGCTGGTTGCATAGCTCTGGTTACAAGCACTTTTTTGAATTCCTGAGGCAGTCCGCTTACGAGAGCTATCACCGCATACCAATGCCCACTTATTTTTGTTGTTGATTTAACTGTTAGTCATTTTTAACCCCTAAGGGCTTGCACAAAATATGTTACCTGTACCTTAGTTATTTCAAACTTATGAATTCATTCTTAACATACAGGGAATGGTTCAAAGGAGCCCGAAAGCCTGCAACCTTACCTGGATGTGCTTGTCGATGAGCTTTTACAGCTCTCTGGCAAGCAGATCTTTGATGCCTACAAACAAGCTCCATTTGAATTCAAAGTTGAAGTCCTTTCCTACATCTTGGATTATCCTGGTGTAGGGAAGGTCTTCAATGTGCTTGGATCTGGTGCATACAAGGCATGTGCTTGGTGCCAAATACAAGATAAGTATCTGGAAATATCTGATCTTATAATGACACTTCTGCAGATAAGTCACAATAGTTTTTGAGATCCAAGTGAAGATATTTTTGAATATCCAAGGAACAATAATCGCTCTGTGATATCCAAAGTCCTGGTATGCCTCAATGATTGCAGCATTGTATTAATTATTGAGGTAGAAATTACTAAACCCAGTAATACAATTAATGTATAATATATAATATCACCGTCCCAAAATGCTATATAAGTGTACACATCATTACTTGTATTTGTGATTTTTCCAAACTGTCCAAATTAAGACTTGTCTGGATATTAGTCAGCTTCATGCACAATAATATAATGTTAATTAACATACACACTAAATGTAAAAATGTACAAGTCACTTTTAAAATTACCATTACATTTCTTTATCAAGTTGATCGCTTAAAATAATGTATGTCATGTAACTTTATGATAGTTAACATGTAAGAGATTTATTATCCAACTGCTTTGGACCATAACATTTTTAAATTAATTTGAGGTGCGTTAATTAACTCATGGAAACAGAGTAAATACATGTAACTAACTCAACCAAACTAGATATACCATATCATTAGATATTTGTCATAGTTTTACACATTACATGTACTTGTACTCTACTTGTACTCTACTGACTAAAGTTGGATAATACTGGTACATGATGTAATTCTACTTAATTTTAACATTGTCCATATACTGTAAGTAAGACATTTAAAACAAAATGAAATGGAGTTGAACCACATGTAAACGGACACTGTAGTATATTGGACACCCTTGGGATCAGTGTCCTGTTTATGACATGTTAAAACTTAGTGTCTTCTTAAAAGGGAGGTGTCTGTTAGTGGAGGTTTAACTCGATATGTTTATTTTGATATGACAATTTCCTTATAATCTTTATTTGATTATTTTTTTTGTTCTTTATTTACGTATATATTGCAGGCACTTGCACAAAATGATCTACATGCAGAACAGATCATTCCTGCGTGATGATCATCCACTCCGCAGGGATGATCAAACTTTTCCATGTAGGTTGGGGGACACTAGAGAATGTCTTACCTCAAAACCAGTGGCCCCAGCCTACATGGAACTCGTGGAGAGACACTCCCTGTATGATAACGCAAAAACACAAGCTCAAAGAGCTTTTGTTGCAAAATCATATGGGTGCAAGGGGAGCTATGCTTTCATGAAGCTCCCCAATCACGATCGAACGACAAATGTGCACCCAGATGCCATGCACACGGTGACAAATGTTATCACGACACTTGTTGCCCTGCTGTCGGGACATATTAATGTTAAAACTGTGCTGTTGGAAGAAGAGGACTTTGGGAGAGGTGAATGGTGTTCCACTGAAGCACCATTGGCCCTTGTAAAATAGCCACCGGGATCTCGCCGGGATCCCGCCAAGAATCCCATTCCCGCCGGGATCCCGCCGAGATCCCGCCGATATGAAAATTTTCCCGCCGGGAAAAAATTCCCGACCTGGATCTTGGCGGGAAATCCTTTCTTACCGGGATCCCGGCGCGAAAAAAAATCTCATCACGAATCCCGGCGAGAATCCCGCCGAGAAAAAAATCCCGGTTGTATTCCCGGCGAGAATTTTTGTTCTCGCCGGGAAAAAAATCTTGTTTAGAAATTCCCGCAGAGAAGTTCTTATCGACGAAATGCAAATCCCGGCGGGATGACAAGTTCCTGACATAAACTACTCCTCGTTGACCCTGGAACCTTTTGGAGTTCAAAAGACAATCGTGACACTTTACTAAAACTAAGTTCACTTTCAAAGAAGTAAGATTAGTGGAAAATATAGCGACCGTTTTGAGATTTAATAGCGTAAAACGGTTTACTGAAAGTCCATCGAACGAAGAGGCGCGTGTTGCATAGATGTTAGATTTGTTGATTACTTAGGATCACGGTTGATTTGTGGATTAAAAGTGCGCTGTTTTTTTCTGTGTATTTTATTAACCGGTATAAAAAGTCTAAAAAGGCTTACCGTTGAAGACTTACCTTTGAGGACTCCAGTGACCATTTCACTCGGTGATGATACGATTGCAAACGGAGTAGCAGAGGTACGACACCGTTTTGAAGATTTCTCTTGAAATGTGACCTTGCGATTATCGTTATTTTAGATCAAGGGTCGCTAAAAAAGGTTCAGGGATTGGAAGCTCATCCTTCTTTCATTTTTCTGTGTTGCCTGTTCTTCCCGACACGGACCACCCACTTAGCAAAAATTTGCGGGCTTATTCCCGCCAAGTATCGTTAACTGAGCAATATGATTGGCCGATGTATGTCACGTGGGCCATACTACACGCCATCCCGTGATGATGTGAGCAACCCGTTTGAAGTGAGAATTTTCTCAGAAAGTTTGATTGCTGAATAATTCGTCGTTTTATCCACAATGCAAGGGTTGGAAAAATGTTTTGCTTAAAAGAAATGGAACATATGATGGAAAAAGTTGTTTTACGTCGTTTGATCAAGAAATTGGATCAACAAAGTTGTTGGAACATTCTGGAAATGCGAACGAAAATGTCGAGCATCTTTGACTGAACTGAAATTTTAGCAAAGTCATGGGAAAGCCTGAACAGTGGATGAAGATACCGTAATTCTGACTACTCACATTGAGGTAGTTATTACTTTTCAGTGCCGCTTTCATGTAAAAACTTTTTAGACTTGTGACTTCAGATCTGCCCGTGATTCAATGGAATTTTTACGAAATGGCTTCTTCCCAGCTTGGTTTGACTTTGGTAGATTGCGTAAAGCTGTGTAAAGTTTATATTCTTCTTGACCTTTACCCACAGCTCAAGAAAAAGGTTAGTTACACGATCTGTGTTTTAATTTCAAGTGAATTGTGATGACCTTCTCATGCAAATAAAATATATCGTATTTCACTGTGTTTGTTTTGGCGACGTTCGGCGGGCTTACCTTCGATCAGTTTAATTCGCTGTTAAAGTACCTGAACAGAAGCAATATTTCTCTGGATAAATCCACCTGCGTTATTACTTAACCTGATTACAGTTTTCACTTTTTAATACCTTGTGGCGTAAAACAGTGAGTAAATTACGAACCTCGCGATCGTTTATTTTTACGACACTTGAACTCGGTGTAAACACAGCTTTCATTTTGAAATGTTATCGCCAATAACGAGAAAGGCAACAGGAATTAATTTGAGGGTTGACAGAAACCAAGTGATTTTCAGGTGCTGAAATGCAGCGGCAAAATCCTGGCGGGAATCTTGCCGAGAACTTATGCAAAGAAAAAATTCCCGGCGGCCAAATTCTCGCCGGAGAAATTGGCCACAGAGAATTTTTCCCGGCGAGATTCCTGCTTGTTCTGCGATTCCTGGCAGCCAAATTCTCGGCGAGATTCTCGCCAAGAAGAATCTCGCCGGGATTCTTAGCGGGAGCAGGATTCCCGGCGGCCAATTCCTTGCCGGGATCCCGGCGCGAATCCCGCCGGGATCCCGCAAGATCCCGGTGGCTTTTTTACAAGGGGAACATGGTGAGAACACTGCTAGTACTTTTGAGCTGATTGTTTCATTACATGAATTATGGTTACGAAGACTTCTACATTCAGTGACTTTGGTATAGTAAAATAATGTCCATGTTAAGGAGGGGGACGTAATGAAATGTTCAGTGGAAATTTGGGAATATGTCAATATGGCCCTTATACAATGTATGTGAATTCTATAATAATTATACAAAGATTATACATGTAAACTTTGTCATCTTAATTTGAACATTGAATGCCACCAATGCGGGTATATTTTGGCATTTGTTAAAAAGAAAGTTTAAAACCCGGGAAATTTATTGAATTGAAATTGAATTGGTCTACATATACAAATCACTATATAATTAGTTCCAATAATTTTGATTTAGATAAACCAGGAGAGAAACGAAAAGCAAACGAAGGTCCCACAGCTGGGGGGAAGAAGAAGCAGAAGAACGGAAAGAAAGGTATGCAATTACTAATGAATAACAAGCTTCTCAGATACATGTAATAACATCAGTGATGGATGTTTGCTGAAAAAACATACAGTGCTGCAGAGTAGATACTTTCCTGTTCAGCCATGCAGTCATTAGTTTTTGTGTGGGCTAGGACTGGTTTAAAAAGGAGAAGTATAGCTGCATGTACCATGCAACAGGCTGGTAGGATTCACAAACACATGTACAGGAGATGTCTAAAAATTGAAACGTTTATTTCAACCCTTTCAGTTCTTGAAATAAGAGTGGAAGAGTATTTTTTTTACTTGTATTGTCAATTTGTTGAATAATAAAACAATTATCCTGCTCAGTCTTGCGGAATATCACCTGAAATATCACCTGCCTACGGCCTTGTCAGCTACAGTAAGTGTCAGGCGATATTCTGCGCGATTTCGCAGGATAATTGTCAAATAAACATGTATATACAACTACAGTGGCTGGTACTAAATTTTCACAATTCCATTATTAATTTCCATTTTTTAATTTTTGCATACTGGGCAGTGTATACCCAAATTTATTTCAACCAGAAATTTAATCTGAACCCATCTTTTACTAATTTTTTTAAAATCTCTGCTATTATAATATACATAAACTAACACCTTCCTTCAAACATAAACACACTCAGGTAAAAAGACCAAACCTGCAGATGAGGCAGAAGATGTTGCATTTTGTTTGGGGCCTCAGGAACTTTCTGAGGCCAACAGACGTGCCAGTACTGTAACAGTACCAGTGGGATTTGGGTACAAGCCCTCCCCAATATACACAACGCAGAAGATGAAATCCCATGACTGGATTCAAGTAATTAAAACTATTTTAGTGCTATACCCTTGTAAAATAAACGTTTTTACTTTCTTACTTAAAGATGCTTAGTGTGTTGTACAGTGGAAGTTAAAGGACATTTGGAAGGCTATGATATTGTTTACATTTGTACAAAATTATTTATTATTGTATCATTTTTATTTTTACAGTTCTTAAAGGCCAACATTTTCAAATTCACTGTACTTGGTCTGCTACCAGAGCGCCAAGAAGCCTCCCTCTTTAAGTTCCTGGACACGATAGGCTTGTTGTTGAAAGAGGAGCAGTCCTTAGTACAGCAGTCCCTGGAGCATGAGCTCAGTGAGGCAATGGCCCTTATGGAAAGGGACTTTCCCTGTGTCATACAGGTATTAAATTATGGTTTAGATTTAGGCAAATCTGTTAATCTGTTTTGCTTCTCTAGTCAAGGCTTATTTGATATAAATCTTTGTAACAATACCACCTCAGGTCAGGCAAAAGTCATATCTTTTTTTGTCTCGTACATCATTGAGCCAGAATATACATTAGAAGATATACATATCCCTAAATTTACACAATGCTGACTTTAGCCGACGTATTCAAAATGCATGGCCATGCAATAACGTCATAATTTCCCATCAAGCTTTGCGAAAACAAACATGACGTGTGCAGGAAATTTGAAAGCAGAAAAAAACAGAAACAAATCACCTAGGACTTGTAGTCAAACCAGTTGAAGAATTATCTACTTCAAACACCTAAACCAGTTTTACACAAACACCAACTTTATTTTTGATGATTTGCAACCAAATTGTTTTTAGCAGAGATTCCCTTTATTAAATACATGTACAAAGAAGTTTAGACAGAAACCTACTTTGCTGTACAATTCCCAGGACATATCCTTTCACCTCCTCCACCACATTGCTGAAGGGATAAAGGTCAGTGGGCCTGTTCAAGGCACATGGATGTTCCCTTTTGAAAGGTGAGTATCACGGTCCATGGTCTATCTTGGCCATGCCAGTTTTGGCCGGTTTTGGTGTCAACATGTTAAAGCACATAAAGCAGGCAAAACCATGTGTCGATACTGTCATAAAATACTCCGTAGGGCGCATGCTTTATCAAGTTATAATGAACTCGAATTAACCAATCAGAGCGCGTGTCATATGACCAAAATTTTATAAGATAGTATGATACATGGATTTGGTGTCTTCACATGTTAAATAAAATTACTTTTATGACAATTAAGAGCTTCAGTGTCCCAAAACATCAATGTGGCACATGTACAGAAGTGATTAAAATGTGTACATGTAAGTCATCTAGTATTGCAACTGCAGAGTAGATACAAACTCATTGTACACATTGAATTAACCAACTTTTACTAATAAAATATGTCATGTCTATGTTTTTGCTTTTTCTACTTACAATAAAGGTTTAACTCGTGGATTGCAAGGCGGGTAACCAGTCGGAGATATCCAGAAGCAACAGTAATGGAGACATACCGTGTAAGCACTGTTATTTGTTGACTTCAAAAAATTTTGTGATAAACAACTTACTTAGTATATATCTAAGTTTCCATGTCCAAATTATTATAAAGCAAGGAGGTCAAAAGTTTGACTACTTTTAATTAATTCACATACTATCACAGGCGAAAGATAGCTATCCTCTGCTTCTGATTGGATAGTATGTGAGCATAACAATTAAGCATTTCTATCTTCAGATGTTTTTGGTTGCATTATCAAGAAGATTTCAAATGTGAAAGATTTTTCAAATTAATTTCTTCATGAAGCAAATAAATATTCACACCTGGCTGCAATTAAATTAAAGTTAAGATGGAAGGGCTCAATCCTGTCATAGATCAAAATTTAATAGCCTCATTAACCGACACAGCGGCTCATTTCCATACAAACATAATGGCGGCAATTCAAAATTCCTGGTATTTGTTTCCATTTCGCGTGGATAAGTCCGTCATGGAACAGATAAGGTTTTTACCTTGAAAACAATTCCGAGAAACTCTTCTTTCACATATTTTTTTTTAGTGAACTAATGATCTTTGCAACATTTTCTTCTAGATTTATATATTTTCAACAGTTTGGAGCATTAAAAAGTTCGCTGGCTGTCAAGAACTTTCAACCTCTCAGGGTTCTCTTCAGGACATGATAATGAATATTATATCAGTTATTACGTTAAAAATGCTGGACAAGTAAAAAATAAAACGTGAATATTGATTCCCTAAGGTGCTGTCTAAATTGTCTTATTGTTTGAGTTTCTTAGGATAATAGTATATAATTAGGATATATACACAGTTCTATTCTTACGCTCTGGTGATTCGTCTTTGTGTATTAGTGCACATATACAAGATTTAAAATAAGAGTAAGCTTGGCAAACCGTGCCAGTCCAGTCATTCTGGTCGCAAAAATATCTTTGTTGCTCCGCAACTCATTGTGCTGCTCCTCGTTGGGTCCTGGTCTGGGGTACGGCTCCTTGCAGATATTCCAGTTTACTGTTCATTTGGAGTTGTTCCATTCCCAAGTCTTTTGGTAGACCTGTCACGATGTTGACTCCCTCCTGCACCTGCCGGGTCAGCGGGTCCTTGTGGGTGCTGGTGATCCACATGTCGAAGGTCACCTGCCGGCTGCTGTGGTAGTCAACCACGTGTTTGCCCAGGGCGTTGTTTGTCTGCCGCTTCCTGGTCGCGTCTTGGTGATCTAGTGCTCGGGTGAATCCATTTCGCGCCGACTCGCCGATGTAGTAAGAGACCATCGGCTTACCCGCTCCGCCCACCACCTTTCCACCGCCGTCGGCTCTGTCGGGGATGGTGTCCGGCCCCTTGGTCCTACAGTCGCGGCATTCGATCAGGTAGCAGCAGCTATTCCGCGAGCATGGTCCTCCTCTCTTCCTGTCGGGCCTTGTCTCGGCGCTGCGGCACACTAGACAGTCTGCTCTGTTGCACGGCCCTGCCCAGGGATCTTTCATCAACCTTGAGCTCATCTTTTTACCTCCTCTTTCTACGATTTTTGCTCGCCACCCGCGGTCTGTCCCATTCCTCTCTTCAACCTCCCGCAGCATGTTTGCAAGTCTGCCGCCGGGGGTGGCAGGGACGAACATAACGGTTGAGTAGCCACCAGTCTTGAACCACTGGGTCTTAGCCGACAGTTTTTCTTCCGTCTCTCCTCGGCCTGGTAGGAGCGCGGCCTGTTGATTGGCCGGCCGTCATCCTCCTGCTCTTTCTTCATTCTGTCGAACGCCATCATGGCGCTGATGATGATCTCCTGACGGTATCTGGCGCCGTATCCGCTTGCTCGCATCCTGGCTGAGAATTCCGACAGTAGCTCGGCTTTCTTGTTGTCTGACAAGTCGAGCGAGGTGTTTCTCAGGATCCTCAGTGCTTGTTGTGTCAGTGCTGTCCTCTTCACCTTCTCTGGCATCGCCGATCTTGCCATGATTAGGAGCGGGTTGGCCATAGGCTTACGGTAGAACTGGTACATAACTTTCTCCTTCTTAGCTCCGTTTACTTCTTTCTTTTCAATCCACACTTTGAGGTCGAGGATGGGAAGTTTTTCCGTCCTCGTGCTGCGATGGCGAGTCTTCCTCGAGCTGGATCATCGGGCTGATCGAGTTGCCCATGTTCCTCAGCTCTCTCATGGTGCGGGTATCAGCCGTCATCGTCTTGTCTGTTTCTACCTCTTCCGGCATTACGACGAGCTTCTCTCCGTTCCACCTAGTGCCAAGCGGCAGCGCCTCTATGATGTTATTCTGGTCGTCAATGTATCTTAGGAACAGGTGGGAGTTAAGGCTGTTTTCTCTGGCTAGGGCGAGGAACTGTCTGTCCCAGCGGAGCATGTACACACGGGCGATAGCGCCGGACAGCTCCAGTCCAATCGGTCCTCCGTCTTCCTGTTTCATAGTATTGCCGCCGAACAGGTATAGGTGGTGTTTCATCACGGCCACGATGACCAACTCTAATACTTTGCCGAACAGCTTCTTCTCCTCGTCTCTGGTCGGTAGTCGCTGGGGCGGGTAGAACAGACTACTTATGTCTTCGCTACCTCTCTCTCCTTCTTCTTGGAACAATTTTCCCATTACTTCGGCAGTTGTTATTCCAATTTTTCTTCCTCGTCTTCCTTCTTTCTTCCTTCTGCTGACAAGTTCTTCCAGACCGAGCTTTCTGATGTCTTCCTTCTCGAGACAGATTGTTAGCAGTTTCCCCGCCTCAGCCCAGTTCACTCCCTCGATCTTGATGTCCGCCTTTTCGAACTCTTCCCTGATGGCGGCGGCAGTCTCATTCGCCAGCAGACTGGGGTAGAGCGCCTTGACGTCCATGCTGCCAATGACCAGGTCAGAGAGGCCGTCGCGCGAGTTGATGTTCTCGAAGGCGGCGATCATCTCCTCTGTGGATCTGCACTCGGTGCTGTTGTCCATCCTGTCGGCGAGGTGGTTGAGGATGACAGAGATAAGGTGTGATAACTGGCCGTTTGGAGACTCGGTGGCAGCACAGATTGGGCGGCACGGGAGGACCACCTGGCCAGGCTGGATTTTCTTGTGGTCCTTAACGCTAAATCTGAGTCTGGGCGGCTCGAGGTTAGTGTTCGTGAGCGCCGTTTTGGTGCGGGTGCCTCTGTCCCAGTCTCGGCACAGTCCAAGCACCCTGGCGAACTGGAAGGTGAAGCCGTTGAGGATTCTCTCGTTGTTGCAAGTTTCGTCCTCGCTGGCCAGGGTGTCGCCCTCAATGTGTGGCGCTGCCATGGCTTTGTAGCTCTCGATAGTGTTGAGGCAGAGTCTGTCCGATTTGTCTGTGACAGTGACAAGCTTGTCTCCAGTCTTGGTCAGCTCGGCCAGCTCTCTCAATCCCTGCTTTTCCTGCTCCGTAAGGTTGTCTTCTTTCGGGTGGCCCTTGGTGTCACACTCCTCCTTCAGGTATTGTTTGGTCTTGTTGATGAGTTCGCACTCCAGCGCCGCCATCTGGATTTCGATTTGGTTGGACGCTAAGGGAGGAATTGTGATTCTCCTGTTGGTCGGGAGATCAGTTGGCCTCGCTTTGTTAAAGTTGAGAGTGTTGTTATCTTCATCAACAATTGCGTGCTCTTTTCTCGCTCGTTCCTCGGTCTCTTCTTCAGTCTCTTCCTGCTCTTTCCTTTCTTCCTCAGCTTTCAAGCTCCACCTCTGCTTCACCATGGCCTTCTGGAACTCGACTTTTATCTCGTTCACTGTCACTGCTTTGGCGGTAGCGAATTTTGGTGGTAGTTGGAGGACTGTCTTGATACTATCGGTGACGTCTTGCTCGTCGATGTTGTAGACTGACGGCGCTAGCAGGGGTTCTTTCGGACCCAGGGCCTCGTCTGAGATCTTGACGCCTCTGTAGGTGTCGACTAGGGCTACCTTATCGGCGAATTTTTTGGTGAGGTGTTCGATCTTTTGCCGGTTTTTCTGCTTCATCTTCGCCCAGTCCGCCTCTGCCTCACGCTTGTAGATCCTTCTGAACTCCTCTGCGACTAGACAGTCAAAAGGAATGATCTTCCAAAGTTGTTTCTTGGATTTGTGCCAGCGGTAGTCGACGATGTTCAAGTCTTCCCTGGCGTCAGCAATCTTCATGTTCATGATGTTTCTTAGGATGGCTCTGTTCCTCTTGAATCCCGTTCTGAAGCCTTCCTTAGTTAGTTCCGTTGCGATTCGCTCTGCATTGTTTGTTCCCACTCTTCTCTTCAGCAGTGTTTCTAACATATTAAGTCTTTGAATCCTCCTGTTCCTTCTCAACAGGTTTTCTAATGTGCTCATCATCTGTATTTCCGTCGTTTCTGGATCGGTGCACTCCGTGGCGAGTAGTCGAAGGTCGTATCTTGTTGTTGGTCTCATTTTCTTCTAGATTTATATATTTTTCAACAGTTTGGAGCATTAAAAAGTTCGCTGGCTGTCAAGAACTTTCAACCTCTCAGGGTTCTCTTCAGGACATGATAATGAATATTATATCAGTTATTACGTTAAAAATGCTGGACAAGTAAAAAATAAAATAAAACGTGAATATTGATTCCCTAAGGTGCTGTCTAAATTGTCTTATTGTTTGAGTTTCTTAGGATAATAGTATATAATTAGGATATATACACAGTTCTATTCTTACGCTCTGGTGATTCGTCTTTGTGTATTAGTGCACATATACAAGATTTAAAATAAGAGTAAGCTTGGCAAACCGTGCCAGTCCAGTCATTCTGGTCGCAAAAATATCTTTGTTGCTCCGCAACTCATTGTGCTGCTCCTCGTTGGGTCCTGGTCTGGGGTACGGCTCCTTGCAGATATTCCAGTTTACTGTTCATTTGGAGTTGTTCCATTCCCAAGTCTTTTGGTAGACCTGTCACGATGTTGACTCCCTCCTGCACCTGCCGGGTCAGCGGGTCCTTGTGGGTGCTGGTGATCCACATGTCGAAGGTCACCTGCCGGCCGCTGTGGTAGTCAACCACGTGTTTGCCCAGGGCGTTGTTTTGTCTGCCGCTTCCTGGTCGCGTCTTGGTGATCTAGTGCTCGGGTGAATCCATTTCGCGCCGACTCGCCGATGTAGTAAGAGACCATCGGCTTACCCGCTCCGCCCACCACCTTTCCACCGCCGTCGGCTCTGTCGGGGATGGTGTCCGGCCCCTTGGTCCTACAGTCGCGGCATTCGATCAGGTAGCAGCAGCTATTCCGCGAGCATGGTCCTCCTCTCTTCCTGTCGGGCCTTGTCTCGGCGCTGCGGCACACTAGACAGTCTGCTCTGTTGCACGGCCCTGCCCAGGGATCTTTCATCAACCTTGAGCTCATCTTTTTACCTCCTCTTTCTACGATTTTTGCTCGCCACCCGCGGTCTGTCCCATTCCTCTCTTCAACCTCCCGCAGCATGTTTGCAAGTCTGCCGCCGGGGGTGGCAGGGACGAACATAACGGTTGAGTAGCCACCAGTCTTGAACCACTGGGTCTTAGCCGACAGTTTTTTCTTCCGTCTCTCCTCGGCCTGGTAGGAGCGCGGCCTGTTGATTGGCCGGCCGTCATCCTCCTGCTCTTTCTTCATTCTGTCGAACGCCATCATGGCGCTGATGATGATCTCCTGACGGTATCTGGCGCCGTATCCGCTTGCTCGCATCCTGGCTGAGAATTCCGACAGTAGCTCGGCTTTCTTGTTGTCTGACAAGTCGAGCGAGGTGTTTCTCAGGATCCTCAGTGCTTGTTGTGTCAGTGCTGTCCTCTTCACCTTCTCTGGCATCGCCGATCTTGCCATGATTAGGAGCGGGTTGGCCATAGGCTTACGGTAGAACTGGTACATAACTTTCTCCTTCTTAGCTCCGTTTACTTCTTTCTTTTCAATCCACACTTTGAGGTCGAGGATGGGAAGTTTTCCGTCCTCGTGCTGCGATGGCGAGTCTTCCTCGAGCTGGATCATCGGGCTGATCGAGTTGCCCATGTTCCTCAGCTCTCTCATGGTGCGGGTATCAGCCGTCATCGTCTTGTCTGTTTCTACCTCTTCCGGCATTACGACGAGCTTCTCTCCGTTCCACCTAGTGCCAAGCGGCAGCGCCTCTATGATGTTATTCTGGTCGTCAATGTATCTTAGGAACAGGTGGGAGTTAAGGCTGTTTTCTCTGGCTAGGGCGAGGAACTGTCTGTCCCAGCGGAGCATGTACACACGGGCGATAGCGCCGGACAGCTCCAGTCCAATCGGTCCTCCGTCTTCCTGTTTCATAGTATTGCCGCCGAACAGGTATAGGTGGTGTTTCATCACGGCCACGATGACCAACTCTAATACTTTGCCGAACAGCTTCTTCTCCTCGTCTCTGGTCGGTAGTCGCTGGGGCGGGTAGAACAGACTACTTATGTCTTCGCTACCTCTCTCTCCTTCTTCTTGGAACAATTTTCCCATTACTTCGGCAGTTGTTATTCCAATTTTTCTTCCTCGTCTTCCTTCTTTCTTCCTTCTGCTGACAAGTTCTTCCAGACCGAGCTTTCTGATGTCTTCCTTCTCGAGACAGATTGTTAGCAGTTTCCCCGCCTCAGCCCAGTTCACTCCCTCGATCTTGATGTCCGCCTTTTCGAACTCTTCCCTGATGGCGGCGGCAGTCTCATTCGCCAGCAGACTGGGGTAGAGCGCCTTGACGTCCATGCTGCCAATGACCAGGTCAGAGAGGCCGTCGCGCGAGTTGATGTTCTCGAAGGCGGCGATCATCTCCTCTGTGGATCTGCACTCGGTGCTGTTGTCCATCCTGTCGGCGAGGTGGTTGAGGATGACAGAGATAAGGTGTGATAACTGGCCGTTTGGAGACTCGGTGGCAGCACAGATTGGGCGGCACGGGAGGACCACCTGGCCAGGCTGGATTTTCTTGTGGTCCTTAACGCTAAATCTGAGTCTGGGCGGCTCGAGGTTAGTGTTCGTGAGCGCCGTTTTGGTGCGGGTGCCTCTGTCCCAGTCTCGGCACAGTCCAAGCACCCTGGCGAACTGGAAGGTGAAGCCGTTGAGGATTCTCTCGTTGTTGCAAGTTTCGTCCTCGCTGGCCAGGGTGTCGCCCTCAATGTGTGGCGCTGCCATGGCTTTGTAGCTCTCGATAGTGTTGAGGCAGAGTCTGTCCGATTTGTCTGTGACAGTGACAAGCTTGTCTCCAGTCTTGGTCAGCTCGGCCAGCTCTCTCAATCCCTGCTTTTCCTGCTCCGTAAGGTTGTCTTCTTTCGGGTGGCCCTTGGTGTCACACTCCTCCTTCAGGTATTGTTTGGTCTTGTTGATGAGTTCGCACTCCAGCGCCGCCATCTGGATTTCGATTTGGTTGGACGCTAAGGGAGGAATTGTGATTCTCCTGTTGGTCGGGAGATCAGTTGGCCTCGCTTTGTTAAAGTTGAGAGTGTTGTTATCTTCATCAACAATTGCGTGCTCTTTTCTCGCTCGTTCCTCGGTCTCTTCTTCAGTCTCTTCCTGCTCTTTCCTTTCTTCCTCAGCTTTCAAGCTCCACCTCTGCTTCACCATGGCCTTCTGGAACTCGACTTTTATCTCGTTCACTGTCACTGCTTTGGCGGTAGCGAATTTTGGTGGTAGTTGGAGGACTGTCTTGATACTATCGGTGACGTCTTGCTCGTCGATGTTGTAGACTGACGGCGCTAGCAGGGGTTCTTTCGGACCCAGGGCCTCGTCTGAGATCTTGACGCCTCTGTAGGTGTCGACTAGGGCTACCTTATCGGCGAATTTTTTGGTGAGGTGTTCGATCTTTTGCCGGTTTTTCTGCTTCATCTTCGCCCAGTCCGCCTCTGCCTCACGCTTGTAGATCCTTCTGAACTCCTCTGCGACTAGACAGTCAAAAGGAATGATCTTCCAAAGTTGTTTCTTGGATTTGTGCCAGCGGTAGTCGACGATGTTCAAGTCTTCCCTGGCGTCAGCAATCTTCATGTTCATGATGTTTCTTAGGATGGCTCTGTTCCTCTTGAATCCCGTTCTGAAGCCTTCCTTAGTTAGTTCCGTTGCGATTCGCTCTGCATTGTTTGTTCCCACTCTTCTCTTCAGCAGTGTTTCTAACATATTAAGTCTTTGAATCCTCCTGTTCCTTCTCAACAGGTTTTCTAATGTGCTCATCATCTGTATTTCCGTCGTTTCTGGATCGGTGCACTCCGTGGCGAGTAGTCGAAGGTCGTATCTTGTTGTTGGTCTCATTTTCTTCTAGATTTATATATTTTTCAACAGTTTGGAGCATTAAAAAGTTCGCTGGCTGTCAAGAACTTTCAACCTCTCAGGGTTCTCTTCAGGACATGATAATGAATATTATATCAGTTATTACGTTAAAAATGCTGGACAAGTAAAAAATAAAACGTGAATATTGATTCCCTAAGGTGCTGTCTAAATTGTCTTATTGTTTGAGTTTCTTAGGATAATAGTATATAATTAGGATATATACACAGTTCTATTCTTACGCTCTGGTGATTCGTCTTTGTGTATTAGTGCACATATACAAGATTTAAAATAAGAGTAAGCTTGGCAAACCGTGCCAGTCCAGTCATTCTGGTCGCAAAAATATCTTTGTTGCTCCGCAACTCATTGTGCTGCTCCTCGTTGGGTCCTGGTCTGGGGTACGGCTCCTTGCAGATATTCCAGATATTCCAGTTTACTTTGCAACAATAGTGAATTTTTCGCTCTAAGTCGAGCGATCGTAACTCTTTGAGCTATATATTTGAGCTTATATTTGGCCATAATATTGTTCATGTACATGTAGTTGAAATGTTTCCAATACTTAGGTCCAGTTCAGACACTGTCCTTCAGTCATGAGCCAAATCAAATTAGAATTTAGGCCGACCCAAATTAATTTAGACTGACATTCTTCAAACATTTTTGTCAGTGGTGAAACATAAAACTATTAAATAATCTTTCAAGAATAATAAGTAGTTTGTGATATTTACAGGAATACAATCACTCTCTGTCTCTTTGGTCAAAAAAATCACTGGCAATACAACAACAACAGCAATGCACACATCACCAAACATGTATTTTTCATCTTGGTGAATTTCCATCCAATCCACAGATGTTATTCTCAGATGAGTCGATCCTAATTCAATCAGCCATTACGAGTGCGGTGCTGTACTTCACATGAACTTAGTTCATATAATTTGATTCAGCTCAATAATTATTGTGAAGTACGGCGTCTGAACTGGGCTTTTATTAGCTTGTTTTGCAAAGTAAATTGAGCCAATTTTAATAGTCTGGGGCCGGTTGTTCAAAAGGTGGATAACGCTATCCACCGAATAAACCACCATCCAGTGGATAAGTGTTAACAAAACAAACTTTGCTATCTGTTGGATAGTGATTTATCCGGTGGATTGGGTGGATTGCGTTATCCACCTTCGAACAACTGGGCCCTGATTATATTGGAGTTTCTTTCATCACATTATCATGCGTCCAGATTAACAACAATAAAATTATTACAAATTTATATGCCATAAAATGTTGCACGTAGTTTCCACAATGACATATGGTACATCTTAATGTCTCAATCAGATTTTTGAGTGGTGCTACTACATGAAAGTGTCAGGAAGGTTACCAGAAGAACTCGCATATCGACCTGAATGTTGTGGGAGAGGTAAATTCTTTTGTTATACTATATTACAAGAATCATGTCCTTATTTGTATTAATTTCCCAGGTTTTTGGTATATGATGACATCCTCGTTACCTAATAAAAGATGGTTTTCGATGTTCTATAAAAAAAAGGCATGCTTGAGGTCTATAAAGTTGGTACACGTAGTACAGCATTCATCTGCTTTTCTACACATTGAAAGTGCATCATTTTCTTATTACTGTATGATATATATAGGTAAACCTCATTCTATTCAGTTTACAATGTAGCAGGAACGTGAAAGAAAAACATGTTACTTCAAGTGGCTGTGGCAGAAAACATACATGTACATAGTTGCAAACTAGCGTGAAGAAAAAAACTAATCCAGCATTGTACAATATTTTAACTTTAATTTTCTTAAACAAGTTATGATTTGATTCAATGACAATGTATATTTCATGGTTTCGAAAGTTTCTGAGAGTAATTTCCAGTCGCAATTTTGTCTTCTTCTTACAAAGAATTATCCTGATTATTCTTTGACAATAATATTGATGTATACAAATACAGAACAAATTAACAGCTATTTCACTTTTAGATAAAATGAGAGTGCGTGTTTTGCCTTCTTATATGACTTGTATAATATTTTTTTCTTACCTCTAAACGTTTGGTGCATGTACAGTATATACGTAGTGTAGGTCCAAGTTGTTGTGCTAAATCAATTTGATCGTTATTGTTGACAAAATGTTTCCAGTAGGTTAGACTGCGTCACTCTCAGCTCTGAGGGCAAAGTTTTGGCTTTCTGCATGTGCCTTTAATTTTTTTTAATACTGGTTTAAATTACTTTAGTACAGTTCGTAATTTTGCATTAATCTCTTCAACAGAATTAGAAAAACATTTGCGTGTTCATCAAGCAAATAATATACATCAAAAATAATTATTATGTTGTCATTAATATTTAATGACTAACGTTCCTACTAATTTTCAATGCTCGGGGAGCTAATTTTTAACATTATCTGCATTAACGCTTCATATAACTCTTTGCACATCTGGGACTGATAAATAGAAGGGGTTCCATGTGAGGTTATACCATGCAAATTACTGCAGGTGTAAGGCAGTTCGATTCTGCCAAGCTCCAGACCAGCAGTACTGGGCTGTGCTACCGTTATTATAACACTTTTCTCACATGTTTGCACTTATTAAAAAGCACATGTACCATACATGTACGTTGGTTAATAACAACATAACATTAATGTTACAATACCCTTACCAAACCAACTGTATTTTAAACCTAGTTTTAATCTATTTTATAACTATTTGAAGGATTTAAACACTATTTTAAGGACGCCATAACCTATTTTCAAGCTATTTTATGAAAATTGTAAAATAGTGCCATGTATTTAAATTATAGTTAGATTACAGTTAAACACTATTTCATGACAGTGACAGGATTTGGTGATCTATTTGTAATCTATTTCTGCCAAAAATAGGTTTCAAATAGGGTATTTCAAATCTATTTTGAGACCACAGCTGCTGAGGTTTTTTCTCAAAATGGTTTCAAATAGGCTATTTGAAAGCTGTTTTGAAAGCAACCTTAAAATGTCAAAGATTTAAAATCTAGTTCTGAAATGTAAAATATAAAAATAGGTATTAAATGGCATATTTAAAAACTATTTAAAATATAAGGTCATCGTCAATCTTCTAAATACCATAAAAATAGTCTATTTAAAACATATTTAATTTTGATTTTAAAATTTAAAATGTATTTTGGAATTGACCAGTCCTGGAGTTGTTTTCAAACACATTGTAAATAGTCTATTTTATTGCTATTTTGATACCAAATTAGTTTGAAATATATTTTGAAAGTCAAAAGTTGTGAAATAGGTTTAAAACAGGTCATTTGAACACTAATTTGAAAATCTGTTTTGAACTTACTTGAAAATGTGGTTGAAATAGATTTTCAATTTTTAATGATTACCAAATTCAAACAAATTATAAATACATTCATTTGTCTTTATTTTGAATGCCGTCTTGAAACCAAAATCATTCAACAATGTATGACTAAATTAGAAAAATAATTATTACAACTGCTGTATTGGTAACAGTCACAATTTATAAAAAATAAAGTAGTCAATTAAATATGATTGGCTACTTACATGTACAATACAAATGTGAAAGCATTATGTGTCACATTCCAAATTCATTGGAAAAGGACTAGGTATATACATCATGCAACTAGTCCTTTTCAAATGAATTTGGAATGTGACACATATATATGCTGTCTTCAATGTCAATCCTCATACATTTCTCTTTGATGGATGAATTGGCACAGCAATGATGTCGTCTGCTAAAGTCACCCGTTTGATGTGCCTGACTATTTGCATACCTTGATATGATGGAAGTTGGCAAGTGTGTCTTGCCAGTTTCTTTACTAAAGCAATGTAATACATTGGCAAAGTGCACGAACATCTTCCATGTAATTGTGCACAAGACATTCTTGTACACTTCACTGCATACTTCACATATTTTAAAACTGACCCATAATGATTCTTTCCGTTTCTATGAAAAATAACTGTGAAATTGTTTCTAGCAGTGGTTTTTTTGTAGAGAGCGCTTTGAAACTCCAAACCATTTACAATAGCACGCCTGAAAATCCACATCTTGGACACAGCCCCGACAATTGCTCTCTCGTCTACAGTCATTAAAGTTGACGTTTCCCAGACTCGTTCCAAAGATCCCACAACAAAGGTGCCTTGCGATATTTCTTCCCCCACAGTCCTTGTAGACATGTAAAAAGACACATAGAAAGTATATATTAAACTTCTGTAAAACACATATAAACACTGTAGTAACACCTTCCATATAAAAGGTTTGACATGTACATATATATATTGACAGAAATATTTTGCAAACCGCTCAGAGTTGCTTTAATTTATGTGGTCGAGTAACAGTGATGGTAATAAATGTGCTGTTATTTTTAATTTCCCAACCGTTCTATTCCAGCATAATGAAATTGAACATGGACTGGATGTGTTAAGGGGGATCTTCCTAAAAAAGCTCAATAGAGCTTGCTAAGATCTCCTGCCATTATATGTAAATTAGCAGACAGTTACTAGCAAATTAAGTGTTAATGTAAAAAACAAAAATAAATGTGTAATGGGTAGATTATAATTATTTTTTTGAAATCAGTTGCTAATCTACAGTAACAATCCACATTGTACCTGCAGTGATAGGACTTTGACAAGAGATTCTTGTACATCTCCTTTGCTTCTGATCCTTCAGGCAAAGATTCAGCCAGTTGTGGTAGGCTCTGATGCACACAAATTGATTTAATAATCTGCAAGATAATTATCACTATATTATTTAGCATCAGAATTTCAAGGGTATTTAAAAAATGCTTTTGACTGCATTGAAACATACAGCTTACTACACCTACTCATACAAAATTCTAAATTCTAAATTCAATTCAATTCATTCTAAATTCAGTGCAACCTGCATTCATGTATCTGTTGTGTTTCAATTTTTTTTGGTGTAAAATTTTTCAAACCAGTTTGATTTTTTTTCCTTTGACTATAATATTCATTACCATAATCTGAGACAAGGAAAATCAAAATCAAACTGGTTTAAAAAAGTTTAAACCAAAAATTAATTAAAACCACAACATATCCATATGCAAAGTTTCCTTCCTGCAATAATAACAAGTTATTACAAGTTATTACAAGTTATTGATTGACATTGATTTTTAATGTTATGAATGTCATGTAAAAATGGTACATGTACCTGCCCTTGGATATTTTTGACTTCCATGAAAATATCCCTTCAAGTCTCCATTGTAATCTTCAAATGGAAAACATGAATTTGACCAGAGAGGTCCCAAGTTTTCAACAGTTTCTTTTAAATGAAGGACCTGGTGTATGTTAAAGGTCTGGAACCGTGCTCCTAAAATATCATATGCAAAAATGCTGTCACTACATGTGCATACATATATAAGACTATATACCAGCTTTCACATACATATACAAATGTAAGGCTTATAGAGCAAATATCATGAAGTTAACCACTGGCAGTTAGAAGGGGAAGGCACAATTATTACAATCTCAATGTTTTCCCCCAAAGTAGACTTTTTTATAGAAAGGGTCAAGTTGGGAATGGCTTTAAAAAAGAAGTGTATTAACTTTGGTCATAATCATAACATGATGTCATTTCCTTGTTTTGATGCACATAATTAAAGCACAGGTACATCTGTCCATACAATGCATCTTCTGCTTTCTGTCCATTCCAACTTCATTATTTTGTAATCCGACTCAATTAGTTTAAAATATTATTGATCCTCATATACATTTCTCAAACACCTTAAAATACTCACCATAACAATATGGTGCTTGTGCGCAATACAGTTTTAGAAACACAACCAGCTTCTGCGAGGTCATTTTCAGAAATGCTGTCTTTTAGAAGGCGGTAAACTCCTCCGACAAGGAAAGTGAGATGCGAAAAACACTCATCACTTAGTCTACCATACAGCAGTGGAAGTGAATAATATAAGAGAAATGCTCTCTTCTCATTTGCTGCAAAAAATGTAGTGGATACTTGTGCTAAGAAGAGGACTGAAAAACATGACGTACATAATGGTGTCTCGACCAGCATACTGGAAAGTTGTCAAATTTTTATATTTACCCACAGGTTAATAGTATAAATAATTAATGGATAGAATTGTATAAAATAAATTTCTTGAATGCTGTTTTGAGTTTAACCTGTAATGATTTGGCAATTAGAGGAGATTTCCTATGCGACTTTAGTGGTGATTTTATTTTTTGACCTTTTGTTTACATATTGGCAGTTAACAGTTTCAAGTGTGTGCTGTTGGGAGCCAAAAAAAATTAAAGACCAGACAAATGGATCCCCCAAAACAGCATCAGGTTACTCCATGTATTCTAGTCTAAATCTCCTTTAAATGGCAATTAACTATCATCAATTGGAGTGTACCTGAAACAGCAGCAACTCAGATTTTCAAAATCACCATTGCATACATGTACATGTATCATACTGTACAGGCAAATTGAAATCATCCATGAAATGTCCTTGAGCAAAAGACATTGGATGTACCTGCAGCTACAGATGTAAAATTGCGACTGAATGGATTACAGTAACTAACATTCCATAAAATTTGCTCACCCTTCCACTGTTTCCAGTCAGATATACTTCTAGGTCGACGAGTTATTTCAGAAATGGGCTTTAAGCCAAGGAAGGCATTGTCAATTTCATTTAAACTGTTTCCCAGGTAATTGTCACTGGACTTGTCCTCAAACCAAGCCTTGAGGTGTTGGTCCACTGCACCCTCACAGATGCAGTGCATGTAGTCAACAGCAGTGCCTGCAACTACATCATGAAGAGGTAATGAAAATGCCCAAGACAAGCCAAGAACTCCTTCCACTGGCTTCTACAAATGTATAAGAGAATTGTATCATTTGATGAAAAATGAATGGGTATTGTTACTGTTGTATGTAGATACCTTACGGCCACCTCGTTATTACGGCTACTTTATGTAAAGAACCCCCTTAAATAGCGTGGCGTACAGCCACTCCGTTATTATGGCCAGTTTTCTTTGGCCTGTAGGTGTCCCGTATTAACAGGGTTCCACTGTAATTAAATCAGGGTACATGTTATATGGCTAGGACAGGAATAGCTAGTGATACGTGATAAAATTACAATACTCACAACAACTTTTCCTTTTTGAGAAATTTGTGACATTGCAACAAGGGCCTGCTTTTTGACCTCTAAATGCGTTCTTGTCCTGGCATGTCCTGTTGCCCGGGCTTCTTCATGGTTGAATGGATAAATGTGGCACTGACGCCTTGAATTCTTTTTGCCTGGACCAAGGTCAAGTTGTTCCCCAGGTTCAGTACAAGTTTTGGCAACCATTGTACCCATTAAACTGTTTAATATTAAGCCATGCAGCTCTTGCAGGTGAGTCCATGCTGGTGTCAAGGAGAATGCCTCTTATTTTCCTGCGAACCACTCCCTCAATTTCAAAACCTGTATCATAAACCAATAAAGAAATAAAATTTGATTATACAGTGAACTCTAGCTGTCTGCCTTAAAGTGTCTGCCTTAAAGTGTCTGCCTTAAAGATAATTTCATTACAGAAAAGTAAGAAAAACTTGATTCAGTCGTGACCAGCCAATTAACCATGCATTTCCACCTTCGAGGTGTCCACCTAGCTTACAGTACGTGGTGTCTGCTCTGAGAGAGTTGACTGTACGAGCACTAAATACAATGTACAAACAGAATAATTGTGAAAACATTGTTCATTTCAGTAAGAGAATTGTATCACAGAATTTTCCACCACTTCAAAGAAACCCATTTTGATTGTAATTTTATTGGTGTCTAAAGCTGTTGTACTGTTAAAAACTCCTCACCTTCCATGTATAAGTGTCTTATGCTTTCACAAAATGGCTTCATGAATGTAGGAAAATGGCGGTTTCCCTCTGCCAAACCATATCCCAGCAAACAGTCTATTTGCCCTGCTAAATCTGAAAAGAAACCAAGTGAAATTATTTTGAATAGTAATGCTCTGAAGAAAAGCAGAATTGAACCGTAGAACTACAAAGTTTAGAATTTTACCATTAATATTAATTCAAACTTCCTGTATCTAATCTGCAATGATTAGTACAAATGTATACTATATAATATGGTCCTTTACATGCAAAAAGCCATGTCGAAGGTGAAGTTTCAAGAGTACAAAAAAATGTACAAGTCAGAATATTTTTTATGCCTTTGTCACCTAGCTGTTTGTGCTGCTTAGGCTAGCAATAAAACTTACATGAGTGTATACATTTCAGTTTGCATTCATACAGTGTTCATCAGCAATAAATACCTTTCTCTGGGAGGCAGCTCATTTATAACATAATATATTGGCCAGACTCCTGCTTTTGAAGATCGCACCAATGCTACACCATCTGTATTACCAAGTAGTGATATATGGTCAGGATTGCTTAAGAAACCATTTTCAGACGATAACTCTTTGTACAGGCGGCCATCATAAACATCTTCAATGCCATTTTCATCTTGCTTTTGTCGAGTAAACCTGTAGTTTAAGTTTCTCGATTACACCAGGGCCTGTAGGAATTTTTAAAAGTTTGCACTACATCAATTGCCTGTTTTAAGGTAGGTTAGACCAACATCTGTGTTAATTAGACCTCTGCGCATTTAATTACATGTAATAATATTAATGTTTTTGTTGCAATAAATGCTACTTGGAATGTTTTAAAAAACACTAGAAATACTTGTAACTAGTAATACGTGACTCGCAGGGCCCTCGCGAAGCTTTTGTTGCCTAGTAACGGGCACGCCTGCGATTTGATCTGCAAGGTTTCCAAGAATTGGCTGCAAGGTTTCTGAGAATCGCCGGACGAAACGCCGTGTTTTTTGCTATGCCACCGGATTTTGGTTTCGATTGGAGTTTCGCTCGTCTCTCGATATCTGTAATAAATTGTAGCGCTCTTGTACTGTTTTTCCCCACTTTTCCGTCCGAATGATCTGAAACCACCTCGCTTTTGTAGGTGAAATCTTCTTCGCAATATCGGATTGGCGAATTATTTTCAGACACAAGTCTTCGCGTCTACAATGAAAACTAAGCCATATGTTTGATCGTACTTTGAGAAATTCCTGAGTCGTCCTTTCCTTTTCCTGTTGTTGATGATGGATTTAATAAAGCCGGGTTTTTTTTCACAATGACCCGTATATAAATTTGTTCGATAAACAAACTTGGAGTAAAAATTGTTATTCTTCAGCAGCCGTTCCTGTTTCTACATTTACGTGTACAAAGATTACGTCGAAGTCAATGTTATTAAGCAAAGGAAAGGGGTTAAAAAAAAGAACGGCCTGGATTTGAACTGAAAAAAAAAAAGAAGAAGGACCATGTAGGATTTGAACTCACAGCCCATCAATCC